>VXAC01003309.1:8553-29642 GCA_013399225.1 Rhipidura dahli | reverse complement strand
TTTTAAATCATGAACTGCAACTTTTTGAGTTTTTGGCATTGATGACGTGAATCAGCACCATGAGGTTACTTTTGCTTCTGGTTCCATTGATGTATTTTTCTTTGTTATTTTTATCACAGTATCATGTGCTGCCTACCCTTCCTAAGCTCTCTGGTGGGCAGGAGAGCAGGTAAGGAAAATGAATCCTTCACTATAGTGGGCAAGAGAATGTTAGATTTAATATGATGAGGATTCAGGCTTTGTGCCTGATCAGGTGGACTTTGATATCATTACAGAACATCATTCAGTCACTGTCAATTGTTTATAATTTTTTTTTTTTAATTATCTGAATTGCAGCTCTGCCTATAGATTCATTGCTATGAACATGTAGTACTTACCAAGGAAAATAAGTATGTGGAATCAAAAATGATGTAGAATATAAGAAAGACACAATTATTTAGAGAAGTATTTAAGTATTTAAAGGCTGCAGCCTGCAACTTTTAACTGTAAATGGAATGTAGAATGATATATTTTTCATCATAACACAAGGAGATTGGGCAGAATCACAGTGTGGGACATGCTCTACTAGCAAAGGAAATTTAAAGGAGAGAGCAGGCTCTGAAATCTCCTTCTTTTGAGTGACATTTCTGTCGGGTCTTCAAGGAGGATTATACAGTGTACAACTGTACAAACAATACAATGCCAGTCGTTTTCTTTCAAAGAACTGAGCTCTTATCACAGCTTTTCCTTTTTTTTTTAGCTGATGATCTGCAAGTCTGGTTGTACTCTACAGCTCAAGTTGTAGAGTGTGATTTTTGCTTCAGATCTAGATGTCGACCTTCTGGAAAGCAGGCAGCCAGAACTTGGCTCTCAGTACTCTCCAGCACCTTGCTAATGGCCTGTAGTTGAAGATCTGTTTTGCTTTGAGGGAAAATGAGAGTTAGTAAATATTCAAAAAGGAGATGATCTGCTTAGTGCAGCATTTGGAGAAGTCTCTTGGAGAAAAGATACTGTGTGCCATCTCTGCTTTTATGCACTTATCCTAAGTAATTCTGATATGGAAGCTTTAGGAATGCATCTGGGAAGGCAAAGAGAATGCTTTATTTCCAAGAGTTGCTGTCAACAGAGGGAAATTCCAGAGGGGAAAATAAATACTGTATCCTTCATGAGTGTGTTCTTAATATAATATGCTGTGATTCAGGAAAATCTTTCATCTTAGTACTGATTTATCTCATTAAAAAGAAAAAAAAAAGGTATTTTTTTAACTATCTATTGGCAAGATGGTATCTTTTGTCCTCAAGATATTTAGGAAATCTAGAACTTGTGCAGAACCAAATAAAGCATTGGAAAAGATGCTTATTTGCATCTCATCAGTTATAAGATTATTAGCACTGCATGAAAGTAGAAAATTGACATCAGTACGACATTCTGAGGTCTGTTCTACATAAAAAATTGTTGTTTCTTAGATGTTAAATAGTTCTTTAAAGTACACTGTTTTGAACATTTTTCTTGAAAGTACCATTCTAGAGAGAATTGGACAGGGCTATTAATATTTTCTTTGTGTTTGCATGCTCGATTCAGCAATATCTACTTAAGGTTAATCGTATTTTATCACTTCTTTGGAAGTCCCCTGTAATGTACTGAAACTCATGGGACACTTTAACCACAGGCATAGATGAACTGAACTAGAAAAAAATTGGCTAAAATACTAATAACATTCTGTCTTACACCAGGTCTTGCCACTTCAAATCATTGCACATGTGATTGCTGGATATGCTCATTTGCCTTAGTGTTTATCTGATTCCAATGAAAACCACAAAAAGATACCCAGTCACGTGCAAAAACTTTCCCTAGTGTTATACGTAGTAGTTAATTGTTAACCATTCTTTTTTTCTACCATATTGTTCAGTCAGCATATTTTAGGGATGGTATAATAATCCTTAAACTAGAGAACGTGTACGTATAAAGTGTTTAGAGTCTGAGAAGTCTCCAGGCTAGAAATTTAAATCAATATTGCCTTGAAAAATAGGGGTTATAAGTTGGTGTTTTAGTTAAATGCTGGCTGTATAAACAGGTTGTGGGTTGTTGCCCTGTTAATTTAGGGTTATTAAAAAAAACCAAACAAACAAGGCTGGGAATGTACATGGTAATTAGATGAGTCATTTAACTAGAGCTGGGCTTTTGAAAAGGGGTGTTTCACCTGCTGAGAGATTCATTAAAACAGGTAGTAAAAATGAAAACTACCCCCCTAGTAATAATTATTAAGATCAGAATTATTAAGTTCAGACTAGAAAAGTCAGAATAACAAATGTGCAGGTATACTGAGAATTCAAAGTATGAAATGTGAGGGTCACTGTATAGTTTCTGATTTTGTTTCTAGAAGTTATTATTTAGACATTCTCAAAGCAACAAACTGATCTTTTTATCAATTTGATCAAATTTGATCATTTGTGTATTTGCTTTCATTCTTAAGTATTGAAAGAATAATGAACATTCCAGAGAAATTGTTGTTAAATTCCCTGAGTAAAGAAGCCCTAAAAATCCCAGTGATTCTTTGCCAAAATAGATGTTCACAGATGTTATAACTGGGGAAAAAAAAATGAGTTGTTTCATGATAGTCTTCCATTGTGACTGGCTTAGAAAAGTATCTAATTTTTTCTAACCTTTGTTTAGAAAATGTTTCTTTTGTCAATAGTACGAGGAAGTGCATATCTTATTTTAAATCTTTCTGGAAATTAACGAGAGTAACCAGCTTTATTAGTGGAAGTTTCAGATGCTGCTGTATATATTACAGGCAAGTGCAGACTGTTATAGTTGAGGACAACCTGTAGCTTCTACTCCTTTAGCAGCAGTGGGAAAAAGAATAATTCTGAATAATTTACAAACTTTCTATCAAAAACCAGAAAAACTAGAATTGTGTAGTTAAAGACAAGAGCTCATGAGCTTTATCAGGAGAAGGAGAAATTCTATTAGAGAGTCATAATGGTGTTTCTTACAAAAAAAGAAGTGATGCTTTTCTCTCATTTTCTAATTATCTTCTATTTTCTGGAAGTGTGACTCCTCACATCTATATATAAACACCTAGAAGTTGTTGTATAATCTAAACAAGCTGTATTGCAAGTGATGAGAAAAATGACGTCTGCAGGATGTGGCTCATCCCACATATTTAAATCACTATTGACAAGATTCTGACAAATTTTTAGAACAGAAACGCTTCATATTTAATTTGTTCAACCATTCCTCCTTCTCAGTTTCATTCCTTATCAGTCCCTTATCAGACTCAGATAGAGTCTCAGGTCATTACATGGTTGGAAGGAGACAGGGCTTGCAGAGGCACTACAGCAAACAGCATTTATGGGTCAGTGAACTTCTTGACCTTGCAGGAACACTGCACTGGGAGAGGTTTAGCTCATTTTCCTAAGTCAAGTGTTTGGGGAGCACCTTCCCAAAGTGAAATTGGTGTGATTCACAGTTGCATCCAAACCTGTTCTCTACTGCCACATCCATTCAAGCTTCAAAGCAAGCTCTTAATGAGTTTAATCATATTTAAAATTTTAATCTTTTTCAACATTATTACAATTGCCTTTGGCAAAAATCAGGAGTATACTGAGCTCCACATGACTCAGACTCAAACCAGGTTTTGTGTATTCAATTCCTTGTGAATTACCACTTCTTTAGACAAGACTTTAATTTTAGGGGTGTTTTCAAACCTTTAATTACATTATTGTATATGTGATTAAAGAGAATATCTAAGAAATGTTCGTGCCTCTTACAGATTTATTCACTGTGTGGTCAGGATGGAATTGAAAAATATTCTCTCTCTTACTTTCTCTCTACAAGCTGACATAAAAGATGAGTGGGTTTCAAGGGTTCTTTCTTGAGGATATCTATCTTTTCTCACTGGGTCACATAATTAGAGGTGCAGATCATGGCTTATTATATCTCAAATAATAGCTTTTTGGAATCTCAAAGGTTTCCCTTAGCTTCATACCTACAAATAACATGATACTTTTTGATTTTGAGATCATCTTTGGCAGATCTGCCAAATAGTGTATTTTATTCTCCCTTCCTTGCTCATTCTGCTCATGTACCTGTGTGAAATTTGAAAGAGATTCAGCAAAGCTTAGTCATGGGGAAGAACACTGTATTGAACAATAATGCCTCTTTTAAATGCAACTTCTCTCTTCTGGAAAGCAAGCCTAAAAAAACTAATCCCTCAATCAGCGTGGTTCTAGAGTACAGAGAAACTTAATATTTCATAGGAAATACCATTCTTCTTTTTATAAACCTCATCAGAGGTATATTATAAAAAGCAACGTTTCTTCATCAGTTGAAAGTAGATCCTGAATGGATACAAGATTTTCTCTGTTTCTGACCCATAAATTATGAAGGACCCCTGAAAATGAAAGTGTGTAAACCATACTGAGATTGCATTTTGGTTTATGATTCTGAGATCCAAGATTTCCCCGAAACAAAAAATGGCCTTTAGAAATGTGAATGGACTCCTGACATCTTACTGATTTTTAGTGTGAAGTGGTATAATGACAGCTTAAACAAGAGATAGTAACAATTAGTAACACCCAATTCTTCTAAGATTCAAATTGCCAACCAATGTGTACATACACACACTGCTGCTATTTCTTATTCTGTATCCCAACTGCATTGTTTTCACAATGATTAGAAGCTCCAGTTAATTCTCTGATAGAATCTGCAAGGTAGATATACATTGTGATGCTGTGAAAACTGTAGATGCTGAAAGGGCTTTAGCAGTGAATTTTTTCAGCTCTCTAGCATTTTGTGAGAACTCTATCTTTCCCATGCAAGCTAACCAAAACAAAGTTAGTAGTTTATCAAAAGTCCAGACCTACGACTTGTTTTTCCCAGATTGTTATGGCTTTAACTAGAAAAAACACTTGGGAATGGACGTCTTAGAGTTGGGCCAATCCCCTCGAGGGGTGGATGGCCAGAGAACCAATTACTTTATGCCATTTAACTCACTTTTTGCGAACTAACAAATAAAAACCTCGGGAAAAAGCCATTAAACACACGGCTTTGCCACCTTTCTACTGACCTGGACTCGTGTGGTTTTCCTATGTGTCCGCGTTACAACAGCGACATGAAAACCACTTCTGAAGAGCTGTATTCAAATTCACACCTTCCCTTTGTGCTTATTTGCATCTCTAATGCTCAGCTGAACTTAAGGTAACGACTTAGGACACGTTTACTGTGTTGCATTATGCAACATAATGTGTGTGAGTGTTTCCACGTGTGCACAGTTGTATTTGTATTTATAAACACCAAACTGTGCTCATGCTTTTCTGAGAGCTGTGGGTCAGAGGGAAAAACTCCACCTGTGTCATACAAGAAAAATGAAGTGGCCAAGAGCTTTCATACCTGTCTTTGGCTCCTGTGTCCAGGGACCATGTGTGGGATTGCTAGGGAGGGATGGAAAAGGAAATAATAATATTGAACTTAGGCTTGAGCTCACACTCTGCAGCCTGCAGCTAGGAGAGGAATCATCATCAGATTTTATTTCAGTAAGTGTCCCTCATTTAACCCATTGGTAACTATCAGTTTATTACAAGGACTGCTCAACTGAAGTGTGTTACTGCACGGTGTCAGTCTTTTAAAATCTTTACATATTCCTTCAGTGAGCTGTTTCAGATGGTTTTAAGTGAAAAAAAACCAGACTATAATGACAGTTCATTTTTTAATTAAAAATTTCAACAGAACATGCTACAAGTTTTCAGGAGCATGCACATACATAAAAATCAAATCAAACTAAGATATTTGCTTGGTTCTATGACAATGAATTTGAAACTCCTCTTTTTGTTTATTCTTTTCTGAAATTGCCCATCAACTGCAGTCTTGCTCCCTTTATCTTTTCACTTAGTGCTTTTTACATACTTCTTTTCCTTGCTTTTTTTTTTATAATTATGGTTACTTCTTTTAGAGTAGTATAGCAAAATAATGTAGTAATTCAAAATAGTGCACTTTCCACAATAAAAATACCACCATTTGCTATGAAACCATGCATTTAGCTAAACTTCATGTCAGATGTGTGCAAACCCTCAGGCTAGAAGTTTTTGAAAGGCAAAAGTTTTTGACTCTATGCAGGCAGTTTGGTTTATATGGATATTGGTATTGGTGACCTGTAATTTCAGTGGCTTAACGACTGTACTTTACTGGAATGCTTTTGTACTTTGATTGTCTGGTAGATTGGTATGACAGCTAAAAAATTGTGAATGTAGAAGTACTGCATTTACAAGCATCACAAGCAGAGTATTCTGGCTTGCCTGCTTTTGATCATTGACTATGTAACAATAGTCAGACTTAAGAGAAACTAAATCCTTACAGAATAGATATTAGAATCTGTAATTTCAAAATAGCAATCTGCACATATGAAGAATGTAATCTGCTTTCAGTACACAGGTTTTCTTCAGAAGACAGACTGGGAATTGATTCAAATACTCATATTTTTTGTTCTTGTTTCTTCTGTGTTCCAAGGTAGTCTCTAGCTCTTTTCCTCCTGCTTTTTTTTTTTTTTTTTTATATTCAATGGTATACACAGAAAGGTATTATTTGTTCTAGATATACTAACAGTATGATATTTACATTATAAAATTACATTCTTAATAGGATTCAGCTTTGTCTAGACCACTGCTAAATCAAGATGTACTTTCAGATATCTCTTGGTCACTTTCTTGCCAGTGTGCAGCAATTTGGGTATTAAAATATCAGTATTCCATTGTAATGGCTTGAGACACTGTCTGTATTTAAATAAACACTTCTGAGGGATCTATAAAGCAATATCAGAAGACAGTTACTGCTATAATAAGGAAACAAGGCTCTTGGAGTGTAATCGAGTTAAAATTATATGCTCATAAAGAAATGGCTTATTTATTTTATTAAATGTGCAAATCACTTTTTGATTTCTAGAATGATTTCTTTCAGCAAGTTGTGAAAGATTTAACATGAGAGATAACAGATCTCCTTCCACAGAAAGTTTTTCAACCCTTCATAGAGGAGAAAGGCTGTCATTATGCTCTCTAGAAAAAATGGATTCTAAACAAGTTGAGCCAGGCTTATTTGACATTGCTCACAGTGCAGGCTGTTGTAGGTATTTGAAGACAGTCCAGCTCTGAGCTGTAATTATGATGACAGATCTATTCGTGTTTGTTGGTGCTAAGGATAGACAGCTGTTTTCACTTGCTGGCTCACAATTTGACAACTGCAGCCCCAACAAATGCTTTTGATGTTCATACATGACAGAAATAAAAAGATCAAAAATCACACATAAAATGTCCCATCCTCCTCCTCTTTATCTTGTTTCTGAATCCATAGAAATGTAGGTTTTGAAGGGACTTTGGGGGACTTACCAAGTCAGATCGAAGGCAGACATAGCTACCCAGAACACATCAGTCTGTGTTGGTTTGTGTCTTCTTACAAAAGGTATGGCTTCCTAGATGAGGTCTGGATTGATTATTCAAGAGGTAGATTATTTTCCTGGTTTTGCTCCAGGATTTCCTTGGCCTAGGTTAAATCAGTTGCTGAATTCTACCTTCCCATTCTCCCTAATTGTAGGCTTCTCATTCTTTCAAATTATTCATGTCTACAGTAGCCTCCATGGTGAAGGTCTGACTTCAGATGAAGAGCTTTAGGTGTTACTCAGCTCAGGCTTTCTCTCTGCTTACCTTGCTCCTCCAATATGTCAGCAACTTTTCAGTCTTATTTTACCTTCCTTAACCTACCACATATGCTTAAAGCTAGAACTGTTACTCTGCATAGAGCTATGCATTAAATGAATATGGATAAAAATATAAGCTGTAAATTTGTGGCCTTTGAGAGAGCCACCCTGTGAATTTGTTTCTCTGAGCACAAATAACAGCTCTATTTTCCTTTCATTTGTACTCAGGTATTTCATTAATGTTCACTTACTTATCTGTGCATTTTCTAGGACAGGCTCATAATAAAATATATATGTCTGTTTGTATGGCTGGGTATCAAACCTAGTTTCTGTGAAAAATGTTTTGCTATTGTTTCATAAAAATAAAATTAAGAAATCAGTATGTATAATTTTACTAGATACGCCTCTGATGGGTATTTGCTTTGGCTAGGGCACTGCCACAAGGCTATTATTGCCTATTGTATTCAAATGACATTTTATTTCCTACTCTGCATTTCTGAGCAGCAGGCTGCTTTAGCTACTGCAGCGTCACATCTACAGAAAAGGGAGAGATGTTCCACATTTTTCATTATGAAACTGGAGAACCTTTCAAATTCACTGGCTAAAATGCCACCAAAGACACACTGCACAATAGATGACATTGTCCTAAAGAGATGAAGAAAATTTACTATTTAAATTCCCAGCAGAATTCGCAGGGCATACTTGATATAATTAGTAATTGTGTGCTCAATGGGCACACATAGTAAAAGATAGTCAGTTCCTTCCTGCTATTCCAATAATGGGAGAGTGCATATAGATGTCTATTCAAAAAGAGGATACAAGACTACTGCTAGCAACTGTGAGAGAGAAAGAGAAGGACAGGATGAGAAAGTTTAATTAACAAGTACTACCCAGAGAGATATTTTGAAGAAAGGATGACTCATAGGATAATAATGCAACTTTGCCAGTGGCCAGGATAGGGAGGAAGAATACAAAGGAACAGCTCGCTTTTAGTGAAGTAAATTTAGTTGCCTGTATCTTTAAGAAGTTGAAAACATACCTTTGTTGCCCACTTACTTATTTCCTTGCTGTATGTTCCAGTTTAGGTTTAAAAAAAAAAAAAAAAAAAAAAGAGGGGGGTTGTTTATTACTCTCTGGTAAGGTCAAGGGGACTGAGGTATATCTTTTGCAATAGAAAGAACTCTTTGTACCAAAAATAGTGTCAGGAGAAAAATAAAGTCAGAATAAAACCTAACGTTTTGCCAAAGATTACCTCTCAGTCCAAAGTTTTATATGTTTTTCTAGAGTTTTCAAAGGTCCTGTTATGGTACCTCTAATACCACTGGAATGGACTGGATCTGTTATGACCTTACCAGAATACTGCTCTGATGGGGACTGTGGCCATCAAGAATCAGGGCTTTAAAATAATCATACCAGTTCAGTAGAAGGAATTTAATTTAAATCTCAAAAGATTTTCTGTATTTCCCTCCATTCTTAAGGCATGCATGTCAATGTGACTAGGATATCTCTTGGAGTATCCTGATATCCTGGAGTATCCAGTTATAGGCAGGAATATATCAGAAACATATCTGTTTCAAGTCACTACTGATTGTGTTAACTTGGAAATTTCTCATAAAAGACAAGTAATTTTTCAACAGAATTGTGCTAACCCATTTTCATTGTGGCATTTTCAGATCTATGACAATTCCAACTTCCTTTGGCAAAAGAAATTAGAGTTGGAGAAATCTGGCAACAAATGAAGTTGTTCATTGTACTGCCTGAAGAAGAAACTGGATTTTATCTAATGAGGCTGGATGTAGTGCTTCATTTGGCAAACTGTGATCACATGAGGAATAATGTTTGGTCAAAACTAACAAAATTGTCTGTAGCAAGTGTAAACAAATGCTATTCTCTGTTTCCACAGCATAATTCCCCATGTTAGGGAGCAGTTGTCTATCCCAAGATCTTAGTAAATACTTATAGAGTGAGATATTTCAGACACAGCTGAGGGGTAGTGAAAGAAGGGAGACTTCAACAAGGATATCTTTGTGAAATCTATCATGTATTATTGTTTGGAACAGGGTAATTTTTGCCACAGACATAAGTGCATTCACTTAGTTTTGATTCTGTGATGACCCAGCACTTCATTCATGTCTTCAACTTCTGTAGCAACCTGTTCAGCTTAGACCCTGACTGAAAGTGGCTCATCTGTGTGAGATAGGTGAAAGGGCACTGCTAAATCACTGTAGTGTGCCGCCTTCTTCCCAGCAGTATTTTGTAATACTTTACAAAAATTAGTAACATTATATATACCAATTTCTTAATTTCATTTTTATGAAACAATAGCAAAACATTTTTCACAGGAACTAGGCCAGCACCACTGAGAAGGTCAGGTAGATGTCTTGTCTATTTTGTAAGAAATATTTTTATGCTATTATATCTCTCCTGTTCAACAAGTCTAGCATAAAATTTTTTAGTGCCAAAAATCCACCGCATTTGTTGTGGTGGCAGTTTGGTAATGCATTGTGATATAAGTCAAGCTGTCTTAATTGATCAGTTCCTAGGGTGTGTTACAATATAGCTCCCATTATGTCATTCTGACATGTGTCAAGCATGTCCTACTGTGGGAAGAAAGATGTTGAAGAGTCTATTTCCTCTGAGTAGATCTCATGATTCATTAACACAAAGTTTCAGCCCTTGTAAATAGGCAAAATGTAAAGTAAGATATTCTTATGTCTATGAGGTGTATTTAATGGTATTTCCTGTAGCATATTGTATATTGGAGTTATATTCATAATTTTTTTCTGTGCTATATTCTATTTATTTGTCTAACTGTCGCTTTTCCAATTTTCGAAACAGCTTCATGTAAATTGTGCCAATGTGCCATATGCAGAGGCTCTGCTTTTTGTGCAGAAAGAGGTTTACAAAATTTCACATATGAATTATGGAGCAATCCTTTGTTATTCTTTCTGTTTTCAGCTTAGGAAACTTAAAAAAAGCTAAAAGGAATGTTATTAATTTTTTGGAGCAGACATGGCTCATTTAACCTCAGCAGTGCTTATAAGGCATATGTATCTGAGAGACATAACTAGGGTTGTGGGTCTGAGCTTTTATAGATCCAACATCATGTCGTGAAGAGAAGGCTTTTACTTAATGCTGTTCTAAGATGTAAAAATTTACAGGTAGGAGTAAATTGAATGAAGATAGACTGATGATATTTTGATGTCTTGAGAGTTCGATTTTGGTTTTAAGAAACAATATTGTGATCAATATGCTTCAAGAACAAGAAGAGTCAGTACCAGTCCATAGTAACAGTCTTTATGCTGCCCATCAAGCTGTTCTTTGGTGAGCTGGAATTGCTTTTGAGAATTTCTGACATTTTTCTACTTTTTTTTCAGTAGTTATTAATCCCAAAGCCAAAACTGAGGGAAATCAGAAATTTTGTCTTGTGTAGATCTGGTGAAAGTAGTATTAGTTAGTGTGTTAAAGGAAAAGGGAGATATTGTGCGTGAGAATTCCTGAAAGCAGATTAGTGAGAGAGTGGAGAGTTTAGGATGGTTGTAGACTGTGAACATGTCTTGACTTTTCGTGATAATTTTTGTTTATCCTTAAAGGCTTTCAAACGTATTTCAGGAGCAGGCCCCATATGTTTCTGGATATTTCTGCTTGCTCCTCATTCATCCTTTTGTGCCATGGGCCCCACAAACCATAGCACACAGCTGGAGCTAGCAAGGTCCATACAGTAGCGAGAATAAAGAGGAAGATTGTAGGAGAATAAGAAGGTCTTGCACATTTTGTGGTTTTGTCTTTCAGTTTCCAAACAAAGAACCCCAGTAAAAAGGCCTCAGTGTCTACTGCCAGTCCTGCAGTTGTGGATGGAACTGGTAATTTTGCATGGTTGTGGTGGAAAACCATCTGGAAACTAAGGCCCAGGCAGCTGCTTGCTCCCTGCCCCAGCAGGTTGTGAAGAGAATTGGGAGAGTAAAAGTAAGAAAACTCCTTCAGAAAACTGCTGGGTTGAGATAAAGACAGTTGACTGTAAAGCAAGAGCCACATGCAAAGCCAAACAAGGAATTAATTCACTGCTTCCCATGGGCAGGCAAGCCCTCAGCCATCTCAAGGAAAGCAGGGCTCCATCACGTGCGATGGTGACTCGGGAAGACAGATGCCATCACTCCAAATGTCTCCTCCACTCCAAATGTCTCCCCCATTCTTTCTTCAACACCATTTTCAGAACAAAACTGAAACACAGCCCTGTACTAGCAACTATGAAAGAAATTACCTCAGAAAAAAATTACTGCTAGCGCATGTGTGAAGGCTGGCATAACAGGGCAGGTGAAGTAGAATCTATTGAGTGGTGCACAGGGATACAGGTTTATCATGAAGATATAGGAGGATATTTTCTGTTTGAAATATTAACACTTTCTCTACTGTCTAAGTGAACTTAGAGCTATTTTCGATTTGCTAGAGTAACTTAAAGGGGCAGGCAATTTACTGCTTAACTTTGTGCATTCAGTATTAAGTCTGATCCGCTGATGATCTTTATATGAAGCACATAAAATTTGCCATGTGATAAATGCAGTTTCAAGGGAGCCTGTATTCTATGCTATCTTCAGCTTTCTCAGATCCTAGTATCTACAATCTTCTCAGTATGCAAGCTCTCTAACAGCTCTCCTGTTTCTTTCAGGAGCTTTAAGAACATTTGTTAATAGTCATTTTGGATTGAAATTTAAAAAAAAACCTAAATTCTCTTTTAGAAATGTTAGGCAGATTTCAGAATTTCTGGTAGAATTAGAATTCTGTTTTATGACCTATTTTGCAGTTCCGGCCTAATTTATGAAAAGCCGTAAGTACGTAGTAGACAGGTGTCTTTTCTAGGGGCCTTTTTGATTGTATTGATTCTTATTTTAATCAAGAGATGCAGAAAGACTTTCTCCTGCACTCTCTCATCTTTGTGTTGCACGGACTCCCAGATAGCATAGCATACAAATGACTGAACTAGGTTTTGGCTTCCACACCCACCCTAGCCTTTACGGGAACAATTAAAAATTATTTACAGCCTTCTTTTGCTGCAAATTCACCTTAAAAATTTCAATTTTAAAGTTGAAATGCAAATAATGGTTTTTGTATGAACAAATGAACCTGCTGCATAAGCATTAAAATATACAATCAAATTTAAACAACTTGAAATAACCTTGAAACAACTTCAGGCTATTGCGGGATATCAGTACAGACAGGATGGGAATCATTTAGTATTCCAGTAAGGATTTAATAAGATAACATATTTCTCAGTGAAGACTGAAACAGGTTATGAAATAAAGTAATGTCTGTTTTCCCTATACATACAATTAGCTGAGAAGCAGATTTTGGTTTAAAACAGTATTAGAAGGAAAAAATTATACACACTAACATTTTTATGTCCTGTAACTAGATGTTCCATAGCTGCTCATAACTGGACAGGCCTATGGATACATGGGCATGAAAAGCCAAGTTTCATGGTATCATAATTTGCTTGAGTAAGCAGAGTCTTTGAGGACAGAGCACAAAAGAGAAAAAACAATGAAACCTCAGCCATGTCTGATTTTTTTATAATAATAACAATTATTAAAAAGTTAATGGCCCCAGATTATTCAATTTTCAAATAGGGTTTAATTTAATTAATCAAAGAGATTGGCACTTCTCGAGCTTAAATTAATTTTGAGTTTCTGTAAGGAGAGATCAAGAAGGTATTAAAATCCATAATCTATTATGATATTTGGGTCATTTATAAAAAAACTAACCCTAATGCCTAGCATGAAGGTACCAAATCTGAGCTGTTCTTCTCAGGAAGAGTTATCTTGCTGCCACATCTTCAGCATCTCTGCCAAAAAGTTTTAAGCAGCTCATTATTAAATTTGCTGAACAGTCCAGTTGAAAAACTAAAGAACTTGTAACTAGCAGGAAATGTTACACAGAATGAAATGATCTGCTTTGCAATATTGCTTTATGCTAAAGGCTTTTCCCCACTCTCTACAAAGGACATTTTTTTTGTCTGTTTCCTGATCACTGATTCCTCCTGTGCACCAGGATATGAAAATACATGTATATGTACACGTGTCGATGAATATTCACTTAGATATTTCAATGTGTACACCTATTTGAATAATTTGAATAATAATTGAGCATAAGGAATATGTGTGAGTACATATAGATGTATGTATATATATATATTTATATATATATGTATCTATGGAATAGGTACACATATATAAGGAAAAGGATAATTTAATTTTGGTCAAAAAGCTGTCTCTGCTTCCTGGAAAAAAAAAAAAAAGTCTTTTGGAAGAAAATGGCTGTATAACTGTCAGGTAGCAACAGAAACCATTTAAAAGTAGAAGTGAAGCAGCACACTCTGAAAAAGCATCATCTAATGTTGAAGTTTTCACTTACCGCTGGTCAGGCTAGGAAACATTTTCATTATCATCCTTTTTCCTGTTTCTGGAGCCTGCTCTGTCTTGGCTTTACCACTGTTACAGATAGCATCAAAGGAATGTAAAATAACAGTATATGGGCATAAAAGTGTTGAACCAAGGCAGTGTGTAAATACAGAAAACAGAGATTTGAATGAAACTGAAGACTATGTCTTGAAAGTGTGGAGTATCTACTTGATATCCATAATGCCTGCAAATGTCTTAACACCTTCCTGTGTTCCAGGGAGACTTTAGTGAAAGCAATACTGAAACTTTTTCTTCTTCTGATGCCTGCAGTGACTGTTCTCTGCTTGGCTTGAGCAGTAAATGTACCTTTTGGAAACAATGGAGGAGGTACATCTCAGGAAGGAGGGAGGGGTGGGACGAAAGGTGTTTTTAAGATTTATTTTACTTCTCTTTATCCTGCTCTGGTTTTGTTAGTAATAAATTTGATTAATGTCCCCAAGATGAGACTGATCTGCATATTACAGTATTTGGGGAATCATCTCTTCTGGTCCTTAACCTGTGAACCCTTTATTATATATTCTCTCCTTTGTTCACTTCTAGAGGAGTAATAGAGCAGCTTTAGTGGGTGCCTGGCATCCAGCCAGGGTGGGCCCACTACACCTTGGTAGGGAAGGATCAAGTCAAGGGACTTATAAACACAACAGATGTATGCAAGTGCAAGGGACCTGATGGCATGTACTTGTGTGTTGAGGGAGGAGGTTGATGTCCAGGCCAGGCCATTATCCTTGAATGCTTGTGGTGTCTGGAAGAAGATCCTGAGTGCTGAAGAAATCTCTCAGACCAGGTCTCAATCTTGAAGATCTCTTTTTAAATTGTTAGCAAAAATCATAAATCATTAAGTTTGGAAAAGACTTGCAGGATCAAGTCCAACCAATGACCAAATATGACCATGCCCAGTAAATGATATTGCAATTTTCTGTATGCTTCTTGGTATTGACTCCGCAAGGGGAGCCTTTTCCAAGCCTAAACACTCTTTCTTTCCAATGCCTGATCACTGATATCCAACCTGAGACTCCCTCGGCATATGTTGGGGCCATTTCCCCTTGTTGGTTTCCCCTATTGCTGGTTGCCTGGGAGATGAGCAGACCCCCCACCTCATCACCACCTCCTTTCAGGCAGTTGTAGAGAGCAATAAAGTCTCCTCTGAGCCTTCTTTTTTTCAGTGAGGCATAATCACTTTGAATAAAAAACCTATTTTTTTTTCCTTTGGTGAAGAAAGCTGTTTATAAAAACCTGCATTATTGTCTTGTATTACATTTGAACTAGCATGTGAATAGGTAGTAATGTTGTAACAGAATAGGTGATCTGTAAGGGTAGAGTTGAGATTGTAATTATAACCCTCATATTAACATTACCTTAGTAATGTTAATAAACCTTAGTTTCTTAGACAAGCTTGTGTCTTCAAGATTCCACCTGCAGTACTTTGCATGTAGAGGAAAAAACTTATTAATTTTTATTAGTGTTTCATTGAAGAAAAATATGTTTTCTCAGTGTGTGATATTTTATCGTGAAAGAAATCAGTAAATACTGTAACAGAAATCAGGGATATAATTATGTTTTTTCTCATTATATTTATTGTTTTATGCCATCTAGTGGTCTCTGCACTTGGTATCAGCTTTGGTAGGTGCAGAACTTTAAACACATTAACAGATGCTATTCTAATGTGACTTTTTCATGTTTTCTTGGTACATGACTAGATAATGGAAGATCTCATGATGATAAATCGGACAAGTTGCCTTGTTACGCATTTTAAGATGGAAAGAATTAAACAAACTTAAATAACAAATGTTCAAAATGTTATTACTAATTTGAACTGATGCCAGGAATTTTTTTTCAGTGTTGCATATGTGTTTGTTCTTAGTTTTGCTGAAGTTTTGACTATGAATAATGAAGTGCTGAAATAAGTAAGTTGACCAGAAAATGACTTAAGATTAAAGAACACTGTGTGGAGTGTTCAAGGATTATAATATTATACAAAAAGGTGTAATTGCAGTTTTGGGATTTGACTGTCCTTAAGAAATATTGTTGCCCTGAAGGATTAATTTATTTTTAAAAAGAATGTTGCTTTTGTTTTTTTTAATGGAGGAAAAAAAAGAAGTACCTCTACTTTGTTGGATAAGGAGAATTTGAACAATTCAGGAATTGCTTAATCTGTAATGTTGATAGTGAAATATGAGATGGTCCAAATATGACTGGATAATAGCTTTTGAGATAGGCATACTGCCCCTGCAATTTGTCCAGGATATCCATTCACATATTCATCTATTCAAGTGCTGAGTTTTCTGTAGTGGGTCTGTGCAGCAGTAAGTTACTGACTCTAAAGGAAAGTGAAGTAGCTGCAGCAAATGGGCCAAGACAAACTTGTCTGATGGCTGATTAACTCCATCACAGAAATCTGGCAAGAACAGTTTATACTTTCCATGTACAGTGCTGCTAATTGCCAATTATTCATAATGGATCTAATACTGTGGATCTTTTTATCTTGTATTGCTTTTTACTTTTTTTGTTCAGGCAAGTTGGTGTCTCAAAAACTCAGCTGCAAAAATCAGGAAACAACACTGGGATTTTTTGTTTTTGCTGAAGAAATGAAATTATTGTGGTCTAAAATTAGAATATGCTTAAATAAGTGTGACCCTACCTTTGCAAAAATATGAAAACTTGAAAAAAAACCAATGCGACCTAAATGTTCATTGTCGATAAAATTAAAGATTTTTAAAACCATCCACGATTTAAGTTCTGAATTGACAATTTTGCACTTAATTCTGGCATGGTATATCCAAATGTGGTTTTGCATTCTGGCAGTCCATTCCAGTTGTAAATGGAGCTGCTGGCTTTTCTGGAGTTCTTCTGGAACTGAAGCTGTTAAACTGATTTTGCTACTAATTCTAATTTCTATCACAGCTCAAAAGGAAAAAGTTAATTGGTCCTCTATAAAATCCAGTTCTATGAGTGGTGATTAGCAAATTGAGATGTGTTTTATGATTTTCTGTTTGGAAGCACCAGACCTGTTCTACATGTGCATCTTACAACTTATATAAAGTATAAGATATTAACAAAGGGAAAAACCAAGCAAACCCAACACCCAAATTCTACTGGCTTTTACAGTGAAGATTTTAAAGGAGAAATAGTAATGATTTGAAAGGCAGATGTTCCAGCAAAAGCAATATACTTTTACACTGCTGTCAAGCTGTTGAACCATAGAAGCCAGGTTTAACTAAAAAAAAAATTCACAGAGGCCTCTTCTGCTGAGTTGCATTACACTGTGGTAACAGACTGAGCTTTAATTTTAGTCTGTAGACATGGGCAACCTGAAACAGCATCATTGTCAGAAAAGAGCACGTGCTTTGTTGCGGTACCTTTACCTCTTTGTATAGTAGAGGTTTTACATGGGAGACTAATGTTTCATTTTATTAAATATTTACCAACAATCTATTGGCCATATGTCATAGAGTTTGCATGGTGACAGACTCGGTATTCGTCACCTTTTCAAGATGATTCTGTTAAATCCATGGTGTTATACAGGTTCACAAAGACCTTTCAGGAACTCAGGTTTTGTTTGTGCTGTCTTTGCTACTGGCATCAGTATCACATTTGTGTTCTGTTTAAATGGTTTTCAGGAATGAGTTTTCATGACTTTTCTGTGGGATACCATGGAAGATGTCAGGATTTCTTTCTCAAGTGCTGTTTATCTGACAGTATTGTCCTCAAATATTTTCTAAGTGCAGAGGCACTTTCCATATTGGAAACATTATTAGTCAAAAGTTACAATAATACTTAAAAGGCTCCTTCCATGCATTTTTTTTTTTAGGATTATGCACTGATCTGGTTAATCTTATGTGTTTTTGTGGTGTAATCAACTAAAATGATGGAAATTATCAAAGGTTAAGTTTTTCTAAGCCTTGAATAAGGCTTATGCTTTAAGTACAAGGGATGGGGCAGTGCTTAATGTTTGCTCAGTATTTTTTTCTGTCTAACAAAAAGACCCTCACAGTATGCTTCCCATATTATTTTCCATGATTTCTCATACAAAATAATTTTTTATGTAGGATGGTAAAATTATGATAATATTAATTTTATAGGAAGCTATTAATAGCTTCTAATTTCTGTAATTGCATAAGATATATTTATTACATAAACATATGGAACGTTTGCATATAGTAATTACAAAAACTGATTAGATCTCAAGGTAAAGGTGCATGCTATCATAATTAAGACTTGCAAAATATAGCTTATGAACAACAAGAAAGAGATAATTGAGTGACATGAAAGGGAATGTCTTTGATTACTAGAAGGAAAAGGGAAGACTTCTAGAAAAGCTCACTTTCCATGCTGTACTTATTAAAAATAAGGTTCTCAAAATAATATTGTGTGCAGCATGGCACAACCCAGTAGGCACAGGGCTGTGCTGCCTCCAGTCTGAAGGGATGTCACCTAAAGGGATTCGAAGATCCCTGCCAGGAAAGGCATTTCCTAGCTCCATTCCCACCAGTGCAAGTTCCTCTGTTTCCATCACACAATCCGTGTAGTCACAGAAGTACGGATGGAAGTAATTGGAAGTTTGAGTAGCCTGTCAAACTCAGTGTTTTCACATTCATATACCTGACCCCTAAAAGATTATTTAAGGATAAAAAGTGCCTCATGTCCCATTGCCAGTCTGTATTGCAGGCGGTAGTAGGACGGGAAGTCAGGCTGACACAGTACTCTCATTTCCACTTCTTCAATAGCTTGGTCAAAGCTGCTGAGACATCATCGAGGGCTCAGTAGTCTGGGTCAGACAAAAGGGGGTAGCAATTGTACTGTGACTCACAGATAGAGCTGCCCAGACACTTGACCTCTTCTTGTGGCTAAACATGAGGAAATAAATCAACTCCATGGCTTTATTAATGCTGTATAAGGCATGCTGGGTACGAAGACCTCTATGGAATGCAGTGAAATTAATTAGATAATATTTTGGGGGAAAAGCAATATTAATTTTTACATTCTTCTCTCCTTTTTTTTTTTTTTTTTTTTTTTTTTTTGGTGAATACAGAGGAAATATTTGGCAGGTAGGTAATGAGTTGTTCAACAACACAACCATAACCTCACATCCAGCTAGAGAAGAAATCACTGTGGCAGCAAGACCTTTTTCATTTTATTGTAAGCATCTCTATAGCTTATGAACATTGAAGAAATATAAAAGTAAATTAATAGCCACTGGGTGACTGAGACATGATTAACAAAACAGGTATTACTGTTACTTGGATACTTGAGCAGCTCCACAAATTTGGTTTTGCTATGTTGCATGCTAGGAGCACTTGGAAAAGCACACACTGAAAGAGTATAACTGAATTTCTCCCTTGTTTGTTGTGCTAGATTGCAAGGAAGCACTCTTGTCAATTAGATTTCCCCTATGTTCTGGAGGGGAATCTCGTACCAGGACCACTTTGTAAGATGATGTTCAAAATTAAGTCCTGAAAAATGGTGCCTTATTTGAATTTTTATTTTAAAAACCCCCACTCAAAACCAGAAGGAAGGCTAAATGCAGGGCTTATTGCTAAATGCAAGGCTAATTAATTGAAAAAATTAGATTGTGACAGGACAATCTACTGCATTTTGACTTCCCTATTATTAGCAACTCAATATGAGTCATTGCATAACAATTTTTTCTAGAAAGCATTATTTACCATCATCAGAGACACAGTGGTAGTAAAACACAGCACCTGTATTCTTGAATGTAATTTTGAAAAGCATGTTTTGATATGGTTTTCACAGACTAGGTTGGTAATATGTAAAGAAAATGAGAAACATTTAAGACCATTCTGGGTAGTGAGTCAGTCTCTATTATAGTTGAATATCACCACCCTCTACAAAATGTTTCTGTGATTCTAGTTATAAAGCAGATTTGTGGCAACCCTTTTGTGGAGTTGTTAATAGGGGATGATGTGCTTTACAAAGACAGTGGATGGGTATTCTCACCTTAGGAAGATCATCTTTCTCCTCACAGTCTGAACAGTGTAGGTTTTTTTACTAAAGTATGAAATGTGGATTTTCTTCATGTTCCTAATTAGGCATATGAAGTCATATGCAGACAAGGCTGCCTTTAAGTTTTTCTTTTACAATTTACCGACTGCTAACTGGCACATTAACAACTGACACTTAGCTGACCCGTTGAACCAATCTTCAACCATGAAGAGCAAAGTGCAACATTTAAATTAAATCATCCATCCCTAATTAAGAAAAGTGAATTAATATCATTACAATATCTCAGTTTCCTAAAAATTTACTAGCTGGAAAAAGTAACTGTGTCAGTTAAAACATTGAATTTAGCGTGGGAGCTCTGGAATTTACCTTAATTATCCCTTTTTTTTAAAATTATGGAGTTATGCCACATAAGGACCTGCATTGAGAATGAATCTTGTCATGTAACTAGATGCTGGAGTCTTCTCTGGTGCTCAGGCCACATAAATGTTGCTATGCCTAGCTTAGTAAAACTGACATAGAACACTCTGAATATGGTTTCAGAAGAAAATAAATCCTCCTCAGGACTTTCTGTCCAAACCTGTGAAAGAGAAGAAAAACTCAACACCTGGAAAGTGCTCCTATTTCACATCTTATTTAGTGGGAAAATTACTGATCTACAAGTAGATGAAAGAAATCAGAGATTTTTATTTTTTTTTTTTGGTGAAAAGAAGCCTGAAAATCATTCTTTAAATCAATTTTAAAATGCATTTTATATAATAAACGGGGAAACTCAAAGAAGTTAACTTTTTTTGCAAACTTTATTTTCTGAATGAAGACCATTTAAAAATCAATATTAAAAAAGCATAATGTCTACCAATCATTTTCCTGCAGTAGCTACCATGACTTAAATACCATTTTTTTCTATAATCTGAGAAAACACATTTATAAATTCTGCTTGCTTGCCAAGCTTCTTTTCTATATGTCTGAAGCCCCTTTTTTTTTTTTTTTTTTTTTTTTTTTTTTTTTTT
>VXAC01003308.1:364736-382878 GCA_013399225.1 Rhipidura dahli | reverse complement strand
GGATTTTGGAGGCTTGGAGGTGGATTTTGGAGGTTTGGGGGTGGGTTTTGGAGGTTTGGGGGTGGGTTTTGGAGGAGATGCTTTAGCTTCTAGACCTTGCTTCCAAACCCTCAATTTTAAGCCAGCTCCAGCCCAAGTAAGGATGTTTTCTCCTGGTGCTGCAGGTCAGGAAGCAAAGTGGCAGGACTGATCTTGCCTGCTGCTTCCAGGACTGCTGACTTCTGTGGAAGGCATGGATGTACCTCTAGCATCCCCAAAAGCCTGCAAGTGTTGCACAAGGAGTGGTGCTATGAGGTGAATTTTGGGGTGGCCTGAGGAATGTGCTTGGCACACAAATGGCTTTCTCGAGGAGACAGGGAGTGAACTGCTGAGACATCTCGTCAGCTTACAGGATGCTCAGACATCACAGGAGGAGCCCCCAGCCTGCTCCATGGCTGTGGTTAAAGCCGTGGTGATGGCGACTCCGTGGGTAATAAAAATAAAAAGAGAGAAACAGTTTCCTTTTACCACAGAAACAATATTTCAGCGCTGGCTGAGCCGCAGCTTGCCAGCTGTCGGCTGCAGGAAAGCCCTGCGTGCTTGGCATGTGTGATGCTCTCCGTGGGTGCCGTGGTTGATTTTCAGCCCACCTGAACTGTCCCGGGTGTTTCCCGGTGTGGGCACTGCGTGTCCAGCTCGGCATCGCCACACTGCACCCGTGGCAGGCTGGGGGCTGCTGCTTTGGCAGCCCCTCTCTCTTGATTTGCTCTTTTCATCCTCAAGTCAAATGACACTGAACAACCTAAGGGAGGCCTATCCACGTGGCCTGTTGCTGTCAGCACCAGGTATCCTCCTGGATGAACCACTGCTCTATCCGTGCGGTAGAACTGGGAAATGTGGAACTGCTCAGGAATTGCCTTGGTGCCCTGGAGCTGCGTGGCTGGTCTGTCTCTGACTGGTGAAAATTGCTGCTGCTGAGGTTGCTGGCCAGTAGCAGAGGTTATTCTTCCTCCCCAGCACAGGCCAGTGGTACTGTTTTGGGAGTGGATGTGCTCCAAGTGGATACGAGCAATCCCGGGAACAACCTGCCATTGTTGGTGCTTTGGTGGGATGATGTTCTGTGGGATTCTGCTTGCCCAGCACCATTCTGTGTTGGAAGTCACAGCCACTACCTAATGCTCTGATTTCGTGCCTGAATTTGGCTTGAATGAGGCATTTACTTATTGAAGTCAACGGAACAAAGTGGTTTTCTTCCCAACAGATAATCTTTTCAATGGGAGCTCTGCCACAGCAGCCCATCCTGGGGACCCACAAGGACCTAAATTGGTCTGCCCAGTGCTAAAACAAGATCATGTGGCCAAGGCAAGCTGGGGATGGCTGCTGAATGAGGCAAGGTGCAAAGCAGGATGGAGCAGGGTGATGGATAAGTGCAGGAGCCAGGGGAGTCTCTTCATACATTGTCCAGGTTTGGCCTTGTACCGGCCTAAGACAGGACTGGGATCTCACAGGGAGCTCCTGGGTCACACGCTGCCCGTCCTGGCTGTTGCAGTCCCGTCAGTGTCTCGAGACCATGTGGTTATCAGGCTGCACGCTGCGCTGCCTCTGGAGGCTCTGCTGAAACCCATCCCACACCTCTTTGCTCTGAAAATCAGAAATCTTTTCATCTCAAGCCCCACAACTCTCAGCTTGGAGATTTCACACGACTTTCTAATGTTTTCTCTCCTTCCTCATGTCTCTCAGTAGCAATTATATCCCCTTCAGCCCTTTTCTTATAGCTTAAATGAGACCAAATTTGGGTACCTTCCTCTCATAAGATAATCCTCCTTTCTTTGACTGCTGTAGTCATTTTTCACAGCAGTTTCAGTTCTTCAGAAAGACAAGGGAAAAGGTTTTCAGAGTTGTGGCTGGGATTTCAGGCTTGAGATCAATGGGCCTTTTGTTTTGAAATCCAGTTCAGTGGGCTTTTAAGAACATATCTGATCACGACTGCGAGCATCTCGAAGTTTGGAGCCCAAGCCTGTTATTCAGCTATGAAACAACAACTCTGCTGACTCCAAGAACTTGTACAAACATTTATAATCAACAGGAGGGGAGCTAAGAGCCATTCAAACAACAGATAAGATTAGTAACTGAAGTGGCTGGGCTGCAATTGTTATTGTGCAAGTCAAAGAAAAGGCTGTCACACACGGAGGATGTTGCCAAGCAAGATTCATTTGAGTCGCCGAGTCATTCTTCTCTCATCCGCTGTCCGAGTTCTCCTGCAGTCTTCCCAGATCCACTCAGGCTGAGCCGGGCGATCTGCTGGGTTAAGAGGTGACTGAGCTTAGACTTTTCTCTGGGTTGTGTCAGGTATTTTCCTTGGTCCTGTTCTTGTCCAGCGCCCCCACCATGGAAAAGGGAGCATATTCTTTTTCAGAGAACTTCCTGTTGCCAAGATGGAACCTGGAGCACTGAAGCAATCCAAGCCAAGTTGCTGTTGCCATCTCTCAAGCTGCAGAGCACCCAGGAGGCAGTGACAGCCATGAGGGGATGGCTGAGGCTGGGTGAAAGCTCAGACCAGCCCCTGACCCGGAGCATGTAACAGGATGGTGAAAGCTCCCCTTGCTCTCCATCTGGGTCCTCCTCAGGGTGTGCTTTTGGGGAGAGGAGCTCAGCGTGGCTCGTCCACTGTCGTGAGGCATTGGTCACCCCGTGAACAAGCCCCATCGTGTGCAGCCAGCGAGAAACCGGCGCACAACATCTGAAAGTCATTTAGGAAGACAGGAACGATGAGCAGCGCACACAATAGCGTTGCTATTAGGATCTGTCGATCCTAATTAAAAAAATACTTCTCAATGAAAATTATTTATAAAAAGAAATCACAGTGACCCTAAATCAAATTATTTGTGAATGGCTTTTAGTCTCCCAGATCAGTTAAAACTCCTGTGTTAGTCACTGGACGTCATCCAAGCTACATGCTGAATGAATAACATCTCTGCCAAATTTAATTTTTTTTTCACCCTCACCCAGTTTGGCACAGGACAGTTAAAGTCATTTTTCTAAATATCTTTCAGAACATCAAGCAACTGTAAAATAACAATGGGAAAGCTTGGCCACAGACAACTGCAGCCCTCCAGTTGGAACCGCTTCTCTCCAAGAAAGCAACTCTATTTCCTTTGATGATCTGTTTTGGGGGAGCACTGAGGCAACGATTCCTCCATGGGGGTACCGGAGGGTCACTGCCCGAGGGGTAACCCTGCCAGGCAGCCTGGCTTCCAGGTGTTCCAGGGTGGGTCACAGCCGGATCCAGACTGGCCCGGGGTGCAGAGTTTGTGTCCTTTTGGCCACCTGCTCGAGAGTGACATCCCGAGGACATATCAGCCATTCCTTGTGGCAGTTTCCATGGTGAGTTGTAACGCTGCTGCCTTTGCTCACTCTTCAGAAACAAAAACCAAAAAACAAACAAAAAGAAAGAAAGAAAGGAATCAGCAACTGCACAATAGCAGAACAAGTTCTTGCTTCATGTGCCTGCAAAGATAAAGTGCTAATTCTTCTAAGCACTACATGATGCCCCATCCAAGTGAATCAAGTTAGGGATTGCTTTCATGATGGCTTCTTCCAACTCCCAGTGTGCTTTCTCTTCTCCTTTGCCTGGCCTGCAAGTCCCCCACAGCCCTTTTCTCAGCTGGCTTCCCCCTCATCAGTTCTTTCTGACCATGGAGGACTCTGTGGTCTCATCACCTGCCCGGTTCTTGATTCTCAGAGACATTAAGAAGGAAGCCTGGTTCTCCAGCTCCCCACATAATCCAGGAAGTGCTGGCTGCTCTTCTGTTGAAAACTAGCAGCAAATGGCCACCAAATTCCAATCTTGTTGTTTTTCAGTGAGGATTATTTATAAACCCAGAGCTCTCTCTTCCTTGCCTCCCAAGGAGGAGTAAGGACTAAAGCCCAGCATCATGTGCAGCAGTTAGCAAAGACCGTGTCACCCCCGTGTGTGTTCCTGCCTGTTTCCCAGTATCCAGACAGATTCTTTGCCTCCAGTTGAACTGGTGTGATGACTGGGCGGGCCTCCTGCTTCCCTTCCCTCCTCCCATGCCCGTGGCATTGGCTGGGAAGGTGCTCTGTCCACAGGGACGTCCAGGAAGGTGGGCATAGCTGGCTCACAGAGACAGCTGCTCTGGCTCCTGGTTCATCCTTTTATTAAGATGGCAGCACCTCCTGTGCTTTTGCTGTTTGATTCCTCTTGTTTCCCTGCTGCCTTGCTGCTGTCCCCAGAGCTGTGTCAGGATAGTCCTGTTGTTCCTCCAGCCATGACTCCTGGTTCTGGACTTGCACAGCCCTGCAGCAAGGCAGCTGACACCCTCTCTGGTCTTGCTTTTCCTTCTGGGCTTATGGACATGCTGGGGATTGTGGGCTGTGAATCCATCCCCTCAAGGCATGGTTTTGGGCAGTGTGCTTTAGAAAGCACTGGCTGGCTTTGTCGGCAGCATCCTGGGTTTCCCAGCACTGCCTGATAGAGGTGCATCCCACTCCCGTGCTCAACGCCTGGTTTATCCTGCCAGATGTTTGCAGCCTCTAGAGCTGTTGGATCTCACCAGGTGGGGTCACTAATGTGCCCAAGACCAGTCCAGCTGGTGCAGGCTCCCAGAGGAGAAAAGGGTGGGAGAAGGCAGAGAGGAGTCTTGGCACTGGAGACTCCCAGGTATGAGTGTGCCTCCACTCCTCCTCCTCCAGCCAAGGGAGCTTTCTGGCCATTTGTAACTTCTGGTTTTGAGGTTAATGCTCCAGCCCCTCCCCAGTGCAGCTTTTTGCAGCCTATGATTCTTCCTCAGATTGCTTTAAAGCCCCTTTCCTTAAAAAGTGTGTGAGGCTGTTGGCAATTCCCAACTCATGAGTAGATCTCTTACAATCTGTTCACAGGGAGCAAGGTTGCTCATAGAGCTGGGGTGAAATGGGCTGACTCCTTCCATGTGGGGCCAAAGAAACCCCAAACACCTGCGAGGATGAGAAGGAAGATACAGAGTAAATCAGTTGTGAAATAAGATTTAGAACAAATCACAGTTTAGCAGTTGTGCATTTGAGAAAAGGATGCTTTGGCTTTTTTCTTTTCCCCAAAAGCTTTTCTCTGAAGATGCTAACCTGACTGTTGCCACTCTGAGAGGATGCAGTGAGTCCTCGGCTCTCAGGTGGGCTGGCTGCTGCCAGCGTGACACAGTGCTGTGGTTTGACCCCAGATGACAGCTCAGCACCATCATCCACTCACTCACTCCCCTCTGATGGGATGGGAGAGAGAATCAGAAGGATAAAAGGGAGAAAAACTGGCAGCTGAGATAATGACAGTTTAATAGGGAAAGAAAAAGCTACGTGCACCAGCAAAGCAAGGAACCTGCTCCCCACCTGCCACTGCAGGCAGGTGTTCGGCCACCCCCAGGACAGCAGAGCTGGATGGTCTGGGATATCCCTCAGGTCACTGGGGGCCAGCTCCTTGTGTACCCCCAACCTGCCCACTGGTGGGGCAATATGAGAAGCAGAAGAGGCCTTGACTCTGTGTAAGCCCTGCTCAGCAGTAACAGAAACATCTCTATTTTATCACCCATGTTTTCAGCCCAAATCCGAAGCACAGCCCCATAGTGGCTACAGGGAAGAAAATTAACTCTACCCCAGGCACAGGCAGCACACAGGGTCCCAGCTCTTCTGTGTGGGGTTTGGTTCAAATGGCTGTGAAAGGAAAACTCCCCCAAAGCTCACACAACGAAGAGCAAACTCCAGCTGTGGAGATGGAGCTGTGCAGTACAGACAAGTGCTCACATCCATCACTGGATTGCAAGTAGCTGATGTTCCTGTGGTGGAGCCTCTTTTGCACCCAGATAATTGTCCCCCTGGACCCTGCACCCACCTAGTGATGTTAGTGCCCCTGGCTTTGAATCCTTTTTTCCCATGATGGTAAACGGCAGCCAGAAGGCTAATGGGTGTATTCAAGGCTTGTCCTAGCAGTGCAGGCTCATTGCAGAAGCTCAGGACCTGCCTTTTGGGTCCTGGGGGCATATATGTGTGTGTGGGTGATTGCAGCCCTGCAGGCAGAGCTGATATCTAAAGCAGGAATTTAAAGGACACTACATAAACCCAGGAATAGAGTAATACCTACCTGGAGGAGGGCAGAGGCACTGCAGCTTAATTTCAACTCTTCCAACTCCCCTCCCTCCCAATTCTAAGATAAATGGACAAAAACATGCCCTGGAAGCTCTTGTGGAGCCTAGCCACAGATGAGCAGGAAGGAGCCAAAGGCATTTCCACAGCTCGTCTCGCTGTGCAGGAGGCTTGGAGAGGTGTTTATAAACACCTTTTCTGCTCACAGTGCTCTTGGCCCCTTTCTGGCTCTTGTCCAGCCATGGCCCTGGTCCAAGCTTGTTTTGAAGTGCTTCATCCCCCGTGCTCTGCAGAGCTGCCTTGGTGCTGAGGCTGAGTGGAGATTTGCCTGGGGAGCAGGTCCGTGCTCTCCAGGGAGGATGTGAGCTGCTGTGCAGATCCAGAGACAGGAATTGCCCCCTCCAAAGCTGCTCCTGGAGGTCAGTCATTGTTCTTGCAGAGACAGGTGTCTGGTCCCAGCAAGAGATCAGCTGTGGGGTGTCACTGCCACTGGGGGCACAGGGAAGGGGCTTTTCAAGGTGAGGTTGTGTGTTCAGTGTGGCTGGGATGCACTGGCAGCTCCTGCAAGCCTGGTGCTGCCCCTGCCACTCCTGTCTTTTCCTCTGCCCCTTGGTCAGGGTCTGCATGCCTGGACGGAGGGCCAGGGACACATGAGGGTAGGGGAAAGCTGCCTTCCTCACATCCCACCCCAGAGTGGAAAGCCAAGTGGTTTTCCCTGGGGCAGGTGAGCTGCTGAAGGGGCAGGGCCGCCTGAGCAGCAAGGAAAGCAAGGAAAAGGTGATGGAGGAGTTGTTTATTTTCCCAGAGCTGCAGGGGACGGTGGCTGCAGGCACCTGGCCACCTGGTGTGGCAATCTGGGCACTGGCAGAGGGGACCTGGGGAGCTGTGTGGCAGCTCTGGCTGGAGGAGCACAGCCAGGGGTGGCTGCTGGGTGCCTTTGGGCAAGAGCAGCGCTGGGGACCTGGTGCAGAGAGCAGCTGAGGAGCTTGGAGAGGGTGCTGGCAGGAGGGAGCCCATCTCCCTTGCCTTGGGGAGTAGGATTTCCTCCTGTCTCCCAGGATTGTTGCCTCAAAACACCAGGAGGAACAACCATCTCTCGTTTTCCTGGCATTCCCTTTCTGGAGAAGAGAGTCAGACTGTCAGAGGCAGACAGTCCTAGTTTGGGGCGAGGACCAGTCTGAGCCCCAGCAGTGAATTGTCCCCTTGCAGGGCACATGCCAGACTTGATGTCTCTTTGCCAGAAGCTTCCTCAGGATACATTTGCCCCTGCACAGTGCCCTGTGGCCAGGGGCTGTTCCACAGATCTGAGGCAAGTCTGGGGGTACCAGGGGTACCTGACCTGGAGGAAGGGGCCCGTTTCTGCCCCCAGAGCAGTGCCAGGCTGGTGTCATGGGCTGCAGATCCTTCTGAGCTGTGGCAGCAGCAGAAAAAGAGAGAAATTGCTGGGCAAGACCCAAAGCAGCCGTGTGTCTCTGGCGTCTCTCAGCCCCGGGGCCCAGTGCTTTCTGTGTTTCCTGTGTTCAGCTGCCTTCCAAGAAGACTTGCACAGCTCCTGGAGCTGGGTCTGAGCTTTCACACTAGCCTCTTGCTCTGTCTGAGAGAGGTGATGTGTCCATGAGCTTGGTCTTGCTGCAGCAGGCTGGGCTCTCAGGTGGGAGCCCGCAGCTCTGTGGGATGGGCACGGATCCAAGCAGGGCACCCACTGCTCTGCCCTGTGCTGGTGGAGCTGGTGCTGATGCTGTTTGGCAATCACATCATCAGGACAGGAATCTGGTTGGATCCCTGAGATGAAAACACTTGGCTGACTGTAAACAAACCTATTTACACAGCTACTTCTCGGCCTGGCGTGGAGAATGTGGGAGCTTTGGTCCAGAAGAATTTATGGCTTGTAACTTCTAAAGTCCTCATTATGCAAACATGAGAACAACCAAGGCATCTCATTAGGGGCTGTTCACAGCAACTGGCTGTGGTGGCAAACAAAGCCTGTTTAGAGGAGATACAAGAAGATGTCTGAGTGTGATTTTGTGGAGTAAGGGATAACAGGAAGAGTGTTTGAAGCCATTCTTCAAGTATTGCAACACTGCCTGTTGCCCTGTCCTGTGGCCCAGCCAGGTATCCTGCCCCACACCTGGGAGGAGGCATCCACCAGAGCCCAGCCCTTGTCCTTTCCAGGAAGGTAAAGCTGTTCTTTAAGCTGTTCTTCACATGCTCCAGTGTCTTCCCTGGTAGGAAGTCCCAGCAGTCCTTCAAGGAGAAGGAAGATGTCAGCTGTGCTGATACATGGAGGTATGGCCAGCTCTGCAGTCCTCCTGTGAGAGGTGAGAGGGGTCTGCCACTGAGGGGAGGTGGGTGTGATACCTCCCTTTAAAGGTCCATCAGTTTCTGGACCTCGAGGGACAGAAAAGCCAACTTGGTTTCTCACTTGAAACTTTGCCAGGCAGGAAAGGGACTGTGGTGAGGGGGTTGTCTAAGGCAGCAGAGTCACTTGTCATTCACAAGGTGATGGGGTCGGTTCCTACCAGCCCTGAGGTGATGAGAGGCCCAGCTCACAACTGCAGAGTCCTGTGAGCCTGACAGGGGTGCTGTGACAAGGCAGAGTCAGGCACTGTTCCTATTTTGTGAGTGACTTCCCGTGGGCTGCATTAAGAAATGTTGTACTGCAGCAGGGGAATGTCTCAAAGTATCAGAGTTTATTTAGTAATGATTCAACATTTGCCTACATCTCTTTCAGAGCTGCTCTGGAGGTATTTTCTGGAGCATCATCATGGCCCTGGGTGGAATTGTTTTTTGTCCAGTTGAGATCTGTCTGGGATTTGAAAACTAGGGATTCCTGTTCTCCTTAGCTTATTTTGAGATTATCAGCTCAAAAAAGTTGTCCCATAACCCATCTCAGTGGTTTGGACTTTGCTGAAGAGGTGTTTAACTGAAAACCTCTTAGTCCATAGGTCAGACCCTTGCCATGGGGTCAATACCTTTTTACTTTTCCCTGAAAGATGCCATGAGTGAAATAATGATGAAGGTACTGAATTTTTCCATCCTCTGGTTTCTCACGGAGCAAATTTGCTCCAGAGTCCACTCTGGCTTGGTGTCAGAGGGGAAACAGCTTCACTTGTGTGAGGTAGTTCCTTGGAGGAGGACAGAGTAGGGTAGGGTGGCATTTGCTGGGCTGACTCCTGGTGTTAGAGAAGGGGACATTTTTGTGGCCCAGGCCTAGAGGGGTGATGGCAGCACCTGGGTGGGTTTGTGTCAGCTGTGGGCCCCCAGATTGTCTGCTGGTTGTCTGCTTTTAGAGCCACAAGTCCCAGCTGGGGCTGTGCAATAGCCCTGGAGCAGGCTGAAGGACTGAAGGAGCACAGCAGACTGAATCACACCAGGAGGAGGAGAAAACCATGGCTCCCCTAAATCCTGCTGCTGTGCAGAGCAGGAATTGCCTGATGCCAATACAGAATGCACCCAGCACACCAGGAACCCTCCCCAGGGACCATTAGGGTGGTTTCAGCCTCTCACAGTGTCTGGATAGAGGAGCTGGTGTGAGGATACTGCTTACAGGAATATTTTGGGAACTCATTAAAAAGAGAATTATAGACCAGCCCTGGTGTGACTGAGATAAGGTGGTGTGTAAGTGTGCAGGAAACATGAACTTCCTCTCAATAATTAAATTCAATTAATTGTTTTACAGCTGCTCAGCAAATACCATGAACGTTCAGGTGGGGAGGTGCAGTGCTGGGACTCCACAAGGTGTGGTTGGAGCAGGTAAGAGACTGGTGTGTTAGAGAGGAAAACTATTTACAGAACAGAAGCATTGGCAACCTGGCTTTGCTGGAGAGTTGTGGGGCAGTCTGCAGCCAGCACAGCAGCCACACACCTTGTTCTGGGGAAAGCAGTGCAGGGGCTGGGAAGGAAAGCGGCTCTGGCACCTGTGAAGGAGTTCTTGTTCCACACCAGGGGGAGAGGTGGGAGAGGGGGTGAGTTCTGCCTCTCAGCATGAAACAGCTGCCTTAATAAGACAGAGTAAAAAGAAGGATATATCATAGCTTGAGGAACCTAAAAGGAAGAACTCTCCAGGGAAGGGATGTGCAGCACTGGGGAAAATCCATCCTGGGTCCATCCAGCGCTGCACAAATGCACTGTGCTCTGCATCTGAAGGGGCACAGGGCTTACTTGCCCTTGATATTTCCCTTTTTACTCTGCCTTGTTCAAACAGCTCTTTTATCAAGCCTTTTGCTGTTGGGCATTTCTCACTGAGACTGGAGAGACCCCCCACACCACCTCCTCCCCCACCCAGCCCAGGGAGTGTCCCTGAGGAAGGGGGTGTGAATGGGGCTTAGTGGGGCACTAGGGACAGACTGCTCCCCTCAGATCAGAGCCAAGGCTCCTGCTGGCTCCCTGGCCATCCCCAGCCTGCAGAAGCAGGAGGGTTGTGCCAGACCCCTGCTCTGAAGTGCTTCTGGGACCCTCATTCAGGTCCCCATGGCTTTCCTGCATGAAGAAACCACCGGTGACTCCTGGAAGGGGAACAGACAGTGCTGTGTGTTGTGTCATGGGCAGCCAGCATTTTCCCACTAGCTGGGGGCTCAGAAACAGCCGTGCCAGACTGCTTAGAGCTCTCATTATCCCAGAGTCTCAGGGTCCTAGAAGGGGCAGTGGGATGGGAGCCCTGGGCTGCTCCAGCTGGTGCCTGCTTGCACCATGACTGATGTCAGCACTGGGTCAGGATGACCATGGCCTCCCAGCCCCAAGCAATGAAGGACCCCTGCCCCCATGCTCTGTGCTCTCCTAGGGATTGCCCACCTCCTGGGAAAGAAAGATCCCCTGGATATTCACCCTCAGCATCCCAAGCTGCCCTATAGGGCCACTGCCCTGTGTGAAATGCCCCACTGAGGACACTTTGGCTCTGCTGCCTTTGTATCTGCCCTCCAGGTAGTTTTTGGCCATTAACTCAGTCCTAAACTTCCTCTCAGACAGATTAAATGAGACCACCTCCCATCATCCCTCCTTTCAGTCCCCGTGTCCCTGACCCAACAAGTCTGTATGTGTGATCCAGCCTTCAGGAGAGGAGAGGGAGGCAGGAGCAGGATCCCCTGGGGCCCCCTGGGGCAGGTAAGCATCGGTGATGTCTGTGCCCCATCACTGCTGCAGCAAGCAGAGCCTCCCACAGCAGCCTCTGCCTTGGCAGAGCTGGCCTGGCAGCCTTCCCAGGCGATGAATTTGGGATGAGGAAACACAAATTGCTGTCCCTGGCTCTGCAGGGTTAATCTCAGTGCAGATGCCCGTGGTGCTGCCCATGTCCTCAGCTCCGGCCAGGACGTGCACAGCAAAGGGCTGAGGAGGGAGCTACAGACCAGGGAAGATGCTTGGCCTTGGATGTGCTGGGAGAGCCTTGAAGTGCCCGTGCAGGGAGGATCCAGCACGTGCACACGTGTGCCCACGGATCACACGAGTGAGATGCAGCAGATGAGCTGCCTTGCTCTATTTGTAACCTCCCACTGCTGTTGCACAGGCTTTGCAAGGAGGAGAAGGAGCTGAAAATGGAGCTGAAAATTGAAACTTGAGGCTCAGATGCTTGGAGGGGCTCAGGAGGCTGATTCAACCCGTCACTCCTCAGGGAAGCAGGAGCTTCTCTTCCTCCTGGGCCCTGTGTCTTGCTCTCATGCTCAGCACAGAGTGAGACATTCATACTCCACCTTGGAGCAAAAATCATTTTCATTAACTCATTGAGGAGAGGAGACATAAAGACACAATTTAATTGCAAACCACATGATTACAGCGTGAGATGAAGCAAGGAAAGAACGAGAGAGGAAAAGGAGAAACCACTTGGTCTTACTTTTTAATTTGCTTCCCTTTAGCTGGCTGAAGGAGAGCTGGGTGAGGACATGGCAGTGCTGTGGTGTGCCCTGGTGGGTGGGATCCAGCCTCCCTGCCTGGGCATCACAGCTGGGATGTTGCATTCAGGATCTTGCTCCCTCAGTGCTGGTTTGGACAGTTCTGGGGGCTGCAGCCTGGCTGCTGGTGGGTGCAGGGTGAGAGGCTGGTGTGCAGGGAGCCACAGAGACCTGTCCTGTGCCCAGGCCCAGGCTGTGGGTTTCCTGCCTGGATTCAGCACTTGCTGCCCTGGGTGTTGCCTTTGGAGAGTGCAGGATGTTCTTGGGATAGTGCAGGGAGAGCACAGGGAGAACAAACAGGGCTCCTCTTCAGCCCCTTACAGCCTGGGACAGTCCACCCCTCCCCTGATCCCAGCTTTCCTTGCAAAGGACAAGATGGAAGGGTGAGGGATGAGGCTCCAGAACCCCTCCAACCCTCCTGGCTCCTTGCTGAAACTGCTAATTAAAGAGCCCATTTCATCAAGCGATTTTTTTTCTGATTGTGAAAACTTTTCCATTAGGAACTAGTCCCGAATCCACCAACTCATTTCACGTTTATTTTAAATCTAAGCTTTATATTGTGCAGTTTCCTCCAGGGCTTGATTATCTTCCCAGTAAAAGCTCTGTTGTTCTGGTTCGTGGGGCCTATATTTAATCTTGCCCTAAGGTTTTTGCACCTCTCAGTGCAGGGCTCCGATGCTGCCACCCGAGCTCCTGGGCTTTCCTATTTATTTGGATCTATTAAACAAGTTGCCATTTCTGTAATATCAAGGGCATTTTCCAGCCACAGGCTGCCTGCAAGCAGGAACTTGTTGCTGCAGAAATGGTCTCCTGGATCTCAGAAGTCATTTGGAGAGGGTCTCTTGTCTAACCATGGCAAATTATATTTAAACAGGGAATCAAGGGCAAAGCCAAAGAGCTTTGTCTCTCTCTATTACTGTGGTGGTACCTCAAGTCCTCATTCCCTGTGTTTCCTACACATGTAATGAGGCATCCACCCACTCAGCATATTTTTGTGTAAAAATACACAAAGTAGGCAAAACTGGGAGGGGACTTTACCTATGAAGGGAATCCAGAGGTGCACAGATGTACCTGATGCCCTGGCATGACTGCAATTGTTATTGAATACACAGGGGGGTGTAAGGAGGTTGTGTGGAGAGAAGGGAGAGAGAGGGAGAGAGAAACATCAGAGTGGCTGGCAGCAAAATCCAGTCCAGGGAGAACCTCTGGGATGGAGGGGTCTCTCGCTGGTGGGCTGGAGACTGGGATACACCATCCTGTGGGGAGTATTTTCTCCCACTGGTGCCATTTTGCACCCATTTCTGGTGACACATCTCAGTGCCTGGGCACCACCGTCCTTCTGGGGGACGAGAAGCGCTGCCTCGCTGATCGTCAGCTCCCTGCCAGTCCCACCACAGGAATCCTGAGGCTCTGGGCAGCGGTGCCCTGCAGAGGCTCCCCTGTCTCCTCCACCCTGAGCAGTGTGAAGCCCTCCCGGAGCTGGAGCTGCTGACAAATGTGTTGGATGCAGCTGCCTGTATCCAAGGAACGTGAGAGCGGCACAGCGAGCCAAGGCACGCGATGGGAATGATCAACGGGCAAAATCTGGGTGTTGAGGCACGGGCTGCAACATCTGATTGGAAGGCTGGGAGGGAAAAGGGGAAGGCTGAATTGTTTATGGTTTGTTTTTCATTCATCATTCCTGTTCGTGTGGGTGGACAAGGAGTGAATGAGTTTCTCAGGGAGGGCAGCAAATAAAACAGGCACACATTTCCTTGAAGGATGAGTAGCTTTTTTCCCTTCCTAGTGCCTAGGTGAATGTGTCACAAAGGGGCTGCAGGGAACCCTAGCAGATTTTCTCTCAGCTGAAGGAAACCACTCGCTCTTGATTTTTTTCCCCCCTTGGATCACCATGTGCCAAAGAGACAAAAGGTTTTTTGGGGTGGGTTTCATCATAATAAATACTGGTTTTTCTCCCTACAGCAAATGTTCTCAGCTTTTCTTTGGACTGTTTAGCTTCTCGTAGAATGACAGTGGGTTGATGCTCTCCTAGCTCAGGGAAGGATGGGGAGCTGGATCAGGCCTCTGTGCCAGGATAGTTCATTTCTGGGAGAGACAGCATGGGTGCCCACAGCTACATCCCTCAATTTTGCCCTTCCCTGGTCTGGAGGTTGACACTGACAGGCAGGAGATATGGGAACACTGCAGGACAGGGGGAAGCCAGCAGACCACCAGGCCTATGGCTGCATTGCTGCTGGAGGACTTCTGAGAAGGGTCTTGGTTTCTTTTGCTGTAGCCATGCTGCTCATTGCAGCCTGGTACAAGTGGCAAGGCAAGTGGAATAGGGGATTTTGGAGCTCACTCTCTATTCTGATTCTCCACTTACCTGGAGGAACTGACAGATATGACTTGTTTGACCATGGTCCTCTGAGCAGCCTGGGGTAGTGGAAGGTGTCCCTGCCTGTGACAGGGGTGGAGAATCAGATGATCTTTAAGGTCTCTTCTAACTCAAACCATTCTGTGATTCTGTGGTTAGTCAATGTCCAGGCTGGAGTCTCAGACTGAGTGCCGGGCTTTGCTTTTTCCATATAATTCCTGTGTTCATCATTTATCACCTGCTTTTCTTATTTCACCTGAGGCTGTGGTGGTGTCCCACTGGTGCCAGGAATCTGGTGTGTCTTGCTGAAGGGCTGGCTCCTGCCCCACATGGCAGGCACTGATACTTTCCATGGGCATCCCCAAACTGAAGAAGCCAAATCCTTGCAGAGAAGACATGGAGGTGGGGAAAAAATGGCTGCAGTGGATTTGCTGGCATTTGTGGAGCTTTTGTGAGACACCTGATTGTTGCAGGGAAGGAACGTCCCATAGGGAGAGAAAGCAATGTTCCCTGGGCTGGGGTATGGGATGGTGTCTCCTGTGTTTGCTGTCTTCACACCAGCAGGGCTTCGGGGTCCCTGCAGGGAGCCAGGATAGAGCTGGTGCTGGGGAGGGCTGTGGGAGGTGGGGGACACCCTTGCAGTGCATGCACAGTTCTGAGGCTTGTCTGACACGGGGAGGAGCTTAGCACAGCCCCAGTGCTGGACAACACCAGGGAATGGCTGGACCTGTGTCAGGCTGGATATCAGGGAAAGGTTCTTCCCCCAGAGGGTGCTGGGCACTGCCCAGGATCCCCAGGGAATGGTCCCGGCCCCAAGGCTGCTAGAGCTCCAGGAGCACTTGGACAGTGCTCCCAGGCACAGGGTGGGATTGTTGGGGTCTTCTGTGCAGGGCCAGGAGCTGAACTCAGTGATCCTTGTGGGTCCTGTCCAACCCAGCCTGTTCTGTGGCTCTGCTCTGTTCCTCCTTACACCCAAAGCCCCATGCTGGATTTGCAGGAGCACATCTTCAGCTGACGTGGAGGAGGCTGAGGACCTGCAACCTGTGGAGGATGCTGAAGAAAGACAGTTTGCCTGCTTGTGCTGTTGGAGGTCAACATCTGTCCTTGCAGGAGATCTGCAGGGCTCCCTGAAGAAGGGGAGGGGACACTGGGACACTGCCCTGTGTGGCATCTGCACCAGGCAGGGCTCCATGCCAGGAGCTCCCTTGGCAGAGGGAAAGAGAGACCTGAGAGGTGCTTTGTTTTCAGGCATCTCTGGGAAATTGCAGGAACAAAATTAAAGGAGGTAGAAGAAAAACCGGCCCCCACAGCATTTGCCTGAGGAATGAAAAGCTCCGGTGGTGCTGCTGAACTCTGGGGTCCTGCACACAGGGTGGAATCCAGGCTGAGCTCAGATTCTCCATCCCTCTGCCAGGCAAATATGATGGGTTTTCACAGCAGGGAGTTAGGGGAGAGATGGGCTTTGGGTAAATTAAAGCAGACCACAGATCTCCTGGGTTTCCTGCCAACATTTATCCTCAATAGAAGGAAAATGTTTTTAAAATCTGTTATTTAGGCTTCATTCTCTCAAAGCCAATGTTCAGTTTGGACTGGTGACTGCACCAAGGGCCTTGCCTTTTTATTTCATATGTCAAAATGCCCGAGGACCTATAGAAAATAATGATTTTACATTTATATGGGAAAAACAAGGGGGATAGTGATTTAATCCCAAACTATTTTTGAAATGGTAAGAGAAAAGCAAGTGTCTCAAGTGGTGAAAACCAGTTGATTTCACAAGAATTAAGCTGAACAGCAGAAAAAAATGCTGCTAAAAAGAGATGTGACCGGTTCCCTTTTATGAGGCTAAGTGTTCTGGACTCCAAAATGCCCCAGAGACAAAGAAAACTTTGACTTTTCAAAATTGCCCCAGAGGCCTTACAGGTATCTTGCAATGAATTTCTCAGCGGGAGAACCACTGTGGTCCCAGTGGGATTTCAGCCTGCAGAAGCAGACAAGGATTAGCAACTCTGCTGCCTGGGCATGAAACTGCCCTTTCTGGTGAGGGGCAGGGTAGAGCAGGCGAGCTCCAGCTCAAGTGGTGCTATTGGATATCTCCTTCCTTCTCAGGCAGAACCTCAGCTGCTGTCTGAGCAAAATGATAGGGAAAGGGGAAATTCCACAGAGATTTATGTCAAAAGAAGAGAGAAGTCAGGTGGTTTCCCTGCTCCTACGAGCAGCTTCCTGAATCTAAAATACTCTTCTCCCCTCTGCTGTGGGAAATACTTCTGGTCCCTTCTACCTCCACCTGCATTCCTCTGCAGTTCTGCACGATCACCAATCAGGGGAAAAGAGAAAGCCTTCGGAAACATCCGAGACCAAAAAGCCACAGAAAATCACGCTCAGCAAGAGGAAATGTGTACAAGAAGCAAATGGTCCCTGAGCCCCCGAGCTGTGTGCACACTGCGGGGCTCCCGGTGCACCACGGCCCTGCAATGGCAGCGCTGCCCAGAGAGCCGTCAGCATTCCCAGAGAGGGGAAGAGCAGCGGTCCCGGCTGGCAGCACGGAGCCACGGCCGCCCATGGCTGCAGAGCCCTGGGTGGGTGTGCTGGGGCTGTACCCTCGTGTGCCAGCCATGGGACAGCGCTGGCTGCCGCCCCGAGCCGGGAAACACGAGGAGAGGCTGTGCCCCGTGCCCGGGCTGGGCTGGGCATAGCGGCTCTGCTCCTTTCCTCCCATTTTTTCTGACGGTTCTGGCTGTGCTGCGTTAAATGGGAAGCAAATCCCCATCCTGCCATCTGTGCTCCTTTGCTCTCGCTGATGGGCTCGAAGACCCAGCTCTTGTCATCTCTTGAGGTTTGCTGAGGGGTTTCCCTGGGGCTCTAAAGGCGCTGGGGCCATTGCAGTCTGTGCCCAGAGCCATCGCCTGGGAGCAGGCTGAGCCCAGCCCTCCTGCCTCCGGGTCACCTCCGCGGGATGGGACTATGGCCGCTCCCCTTCAATGCAGAATCCAGTGCAACAACAACCACAAAATCCTCCGCTGCTGCTAATTGAGCATCTCAGCTCCCTTCCGCACTGCCTGGGCAGCGAGGCTTTGGGAGTGCAGATGCTTCAGGATCAGCTTTGAAAATAAACCCAAACAAGCACCCTTTTGGAGCTTAAAGCGACTCCTCCTGGAAGCCACTGCAGGGAAAAGCATTTGTTTATTAACGAGAGGCAGCAGGAACAGGGCATGAAAGGCGGCTTTGTCTCCCCCGCCACTGCCTGCTCCCGTTTATCTCTATGTTAATGCCTTTCCTTCAGGTGTGCAGGGAATCTCGGGCACAAATCTCCCAGCTCCATAAAACCATCGGGCAAAGAGGAATCCCCGGCTCCCGGGCCCTGCGCATCGCGGAACCCCCGTGTCACCTGCAGCCGCCCCCAAACGAGCGCATCTTTGGTTGCCTCTGCGGGGAAAAGGGGGGTTCTGCGAACGCCTGGGGGCCTGCCGAGGGGCTGGCTCCACAGCCAGATGGAGGCAACGCGGTCTGCCCCCATCTCCGAGGACCCCCAGGGACGCGGGGATCCCCGCCGCAGCGGGCATCCCCGGCGGGGGGGAGTCCCCGGGCAGGGAANCGGCGGGCAGCGAGCGGCAGCCGGCGGCATGAGGCGCGACCCGGCGCCCGGCTTCTCCATGCTGCTCTTCGGCGTCTCCCTCGCCTGCTACTCGCCCAGCCTCAAGTCGGTGCAGGACCAGGCGTACACGGCGGCGGTGGTGCTGGAGGGCAAGGTGCAGTCCGTGGGCCCCCCCGCCGGCGGCAATGACAGCCGCGGCGCCGGGCC
>VXAC01003308.1:147101-364604 GCA_013399225.1 Rhipidura dahli | reverse complement strand
GCGCCCTGCTTCAAAGTGAAGCGCAACCACCGCTACATCTTCTTCCTCGAGCCCACCGAGGAGCCGCTCGTCTTCCGCACCGCCTTCGCTCCGCTCGACACCAGCGGCAAGAACCTCAAGCGGGACGTGGCGCGGATCCTCTGCGCCGACTGCGGTACGGGCCGCGCCGCNTCGGCGGTGCCGCGCGGGAGCCCCCGGTCTCAGCACGGTCCCAGCACCCCGGTGCCGCTCCCCTCGGGGGCCTCGGCCGCGGCAGCCCTGGCCGGGAGAGCTGCCGGACTGCGGGGGCGCCCGTGACTCCGGCCGCGACTCCCGCCCCGGGCGCGTTGCCTGCTGCGGAGGGCACCGGGCCCGGGATGCGGGGCTGGGACAGGGGCAGCGCTCCAGGTGTGCCCTAAGAGCCGGGAAGTTTTGCCTCTTCCAAAATAACGGCCTCGCGGGGGGGAAGTTGGTTTTTCTTTTGTTCGTTCCGCACATTTCGGCGTCTCCGATCACGGCTCTCGTGCGGTGGCTCGTGCTGTTCTTCCAGCACCTCTGGAAACGCGGTTATGAAATGACTTCAACGGAAAGCGCCCGCCGGAGCGTTCCTGCTTTTGTTCCTGGATTTTCCTTGCTGTCCTCTGGCAGGTGAACACCTGCGAAGGGCTGGGCGGTGGGGACCGGCCGAGGACAAAGCCTGCATTTTCCCAGGGTTTGGATCTGAGCTGACAAAAATGCACGGCTGGCCCTTCATCCAGCCTGAATGCTGGATTCTGTGTCACAAAACCTGGGGGAGGCTGGTGTTAACCTGGAGAGCTCTGAGAGCCACGCCGTGCCCTCAGAAACGGTTTGAACCCCTCATGTTTGGCGTGTTACGAGGATGTACAGGGTGTATCTCCAGGGAAGCCAGGCTCCCCACTCCATGTCAGCACATCACATCCTCATCAGGTTAATTGGCCTTTTGCCTCATTAAAAGCAAGGCACTTTGTCAAGTTATACTTAGCTCTGTAATGACCATATGTGTACTGCTCTGTGGTGGTTGTTGTCGTGTTATTCACCGGGTGTTTCTGGGGCAGCTACTCTGCCATTCGGGACTGCTGACCCCGCATTGTGAAAGCTAGACCTGTCTCTTTTTTTAGTTGTCCAAAAGATAAATTTAGAAGCTTGCGTTTCCTGGGAGAAAGGTGGAACCTTGCATATCATAATATGTTGTTGAAGAAAATGGGCTAGGACTGCGTGAGAGAAAACTAATTTGGGAGGCACTAATTTCATGTGCATCTGTATGTGGGCCATCGTGGACAGAGAGGAGTTAGTGAAAGAGCTGTGGTAGAGACAAGAGGAAAGTAAATGGGGGAATTTCTCAGGACTGTGGTCTCATTGTCGGGGGTAAACACAGCCAAAGGTACGTGGCTTTTATTATTTTTAATTTTATTTGGGTTTTTTTTTAATCAAAGAGGATTCTGAACTTGTGCATCTCTGAGCACCGGGAACGGAGGCTGCTCCGTGGCATCCTGGCTCAGGCCCAAAGTGTTAATGTGTGGGCTGATGTAACAACAAGTTAAGGGTTGTCATTCTGTCGTGACACCTTCTTGGAGCTGATGCTTTTGTTTCTGTGTGGCTCTGATGGGCTGATTTGGCTCCCTGGCTGAGGGACGCTGCAGGTTGGTGGGAGCCTTGTCTCAGCAGAGCTCGATGGCAGATTCCAAAGGAAAAATAAAATCTGGAAAATCTGTTGGGAATTGTCGTAGCTGTGGTTTTGTTTGGTGATGAAGATGAAATGGGAGCCTCAGCTTGCTGAACTGGTGGCTCTCTGGGCACCTCATGCTCTTGGTTCAGCCAGGAGGTTACTTCTGAAGGTGACTTTCCTGGCAGGATCTTCTGATTTGTAGCACCTGAACTGCTGGAAAGGTGTATGAACTGGGAAACCAGGCCACTGTTTGCCTTCAAGCTCTGTGGTTTGTGGTGGGAGGGAAGATCCAAAGGGGTGCAGGGGTATTTCCCATTCTTGCTGCTGACAGGGGCAGTGAGAACTCCAGAGCAGGCAGAGGGGTAAATGTAACAAGGCACAAGGTGCACTCTGAGGGACAGCTGGGCTGCCACTGTGAGTGAGGGATGTTACAGAGCTGGGGGGTCACTTCTGAGCGGGAAGGGAGGATCTTGTGGCTCTGATCACTCCAATCCCCCCACTCCCAAAGATGGAGGCCTCACAGGACCATCTTCTCCCTGCTCTGGCTCTGTGCCTGGGTCTGTTTTCCAGTGATTCATCCCCTTCTCACCGGCTCAGATGCTGTGTGTGTCTCCTGCTCTTGCTGCTTGCCGAGGTCCGGGGTGCGATGCAGGACTAGACCTGTGATGGGAACATCCATGGTCCAGCAGTCTCTGCTGTTTGCACAGCTCGCTCAGAGGAGAGAAAGTGAGTGCTGAGACTCTGCATGGGACCCTCTCTGAGCAGAGCCAGGAGGACTGAGGTGGGAGAAGGATGGCAAGGGGTGTGGGGACAGAACAGGAACGCTGGTTTGTACAGCTGGTGTGTGTGGGGTCTGAGCTGGGCTGCTTCATGTGTGTCCCCTGAGTGGAGATCCAGGGAGGGGGATCTCACTTTGGCCATCTCACTGCTGGGCAGGCTCTGAAGGCAGGAACTTCCCCACCTGCAAGCCCCAGAGGAGCGCAGCCTCTGCAGCTCTGCCCAGCCATGGGCTTTCATCCCCCTGGTCCTGGGGCCCAGCATCCTGCAGGTCTCACCACCCACTTGTCCATCTTAAAACCTCTTCTGCACTGGGAGTATTATTGGTTTTTTTCATACTGTTATATAACGATTCCTGTTATTGCTTCTCCTCCTGTCTCTTTTCTTTGTATCTTCTAGCTCCTTAATTTTGGATGGTCTCATGTCTCCTTTGTGCCTACATGCACAGATCAAGGAGGAGGAAATAGGTGCAAGACACAGCTCTGGCTCTCACTGGTGAAGGAGCTGGTGGCATTATCCCCACTGGAACAACTCCTGGTCTGAATCCAGAATGGGGGTTGTGGTCCTCATCCTCCTGGTCTTTAGGGGTAGCTTGTGTGAGCATCTGCTTCCCACTCTGTATAAGTCCCCTCTTTCTGTGTGAAAGACTCATGTGCAGATATTTTGTAGACAGGAGAGTGGGGATTTAACCTGTCCAGGTTCTGATTCCTGCTTTCACAGAGGAACAAATATCTTCCTGCCTCCATATGTGGAGAGTTGCAAACTAGCTTTAATTAGAGCCTGAACCTCTCCTGAAGCACCTCACCGAAAACGCTGCTGAGCTCCAGGACGAGGTCTGCGACTCACCTGTAGGATTAGCTAGCTTAGCCTGGGCAGGTAATCTGGTGGTGGCAGATCCCTGGGAGGATTTGCAGGCAGAGGACCTGTTGTTGTAGCTGGTACTTCTTGCAAGATGAGGTATTTATGTTTCTTTCCAGTCCGAAGGTGTCTTGGTCCCAGTGGGAATCAGGAGCCTGCTGGGACTGTGGCGTTTGCCTCAGTGGCCACATAATGCTGGGAGCTGTTCATCCTGGAGCCAGGTTGCTTGGAGCTGGCCTGTGAGAGGAGGAGGGAGGTCGGATTTTGAAGTGCCCGCTGGAAAATACAGCCCTCTGGATTACAGTGTAGGTGTTGCTGCCTGAAATAGCACTGGCAACTTTGGACCAGCAGCTCATGCAAAAATATCCCTCTTCACTATCCTGCAGATCATCGGACTCACTTCAAGCCAGACAGGCACAGGGGAGGGCTGTGGGTGGGCTCCAGCCACTGGTGATGGTGCTCTCCCTTCATCCCAGGACAGCTGTGGAGCATGGAGCAGCAAAGCTGGATTTTCTTACACACCACCTTGCTAATTAGAGCTGTCTGAAACTATTTCTCACCACGTTCAGAAACTCACACTTCCTTGGGTTTGCAGAAGAGCAAAAACTTGCTTCCTTCTTGCCTTGAGTTCCTGCAGGTGAGGAATGGTCACTGTGCTGCAGACTGCTTTGATCCCTCACAAGGGTGACATATTTCTGGGTGCTCTCTCAGATCCCCTCATACAGGATTTGGTCTGGAGTGGACCTGGAGTGGCTGGGTCCTCGTGGCCAGGTCAGCTCCTTGTCTCCCAAACCAGCCATACAGGAACTGGCAACTGGAACTTTGCTTGGCTGAAACTGCAGGTCCAAGTGACTCCAGTGGTGCCTGACACAAGGGAGTTTTTCCCCTCCCAGGCACATGCCATGCGTGGAGCAAAGCCTGGCTAGTTCCTCAGTCCCCCTTTCAGAAATGACTGAATAAAGCATCTCCCCAAGGATCTCCATGAGTGAGATGAGACTAAAACAGCTCCCGAGTGATCCCAGCAGTGCTGATTCCTCTGTCTAGGGCTGCTCCATGCCCAGCCCCGGGCCCCAGCTGCTGCCTGGTGGCTCTTTGTGCTCTGCCAAAGCCCTTAGATATGGGCCCTGAGGCAGAACGCCCTTTCTAAATCACAGGCGACACCTTGACTTGGGCTTGGATCTGGATCAGAAGCTGGTGCATGCTTGGGAGCACAGAGGCAATAAACTGCATCACCGGGTGGAAAGGGAGCCGTGCTCTGCCGCAGCTGAGCTCCCCGCCTCATCTGGGCTGTGCGAGGCAAGATGCACCAGGGCCTCGAGTCTTCAAGCGCTTGGCACACCCCAAAATCCGCTGCAAAGTGCCGCAAGGGATGGGTTTTGGTACCGTGCTGCTGGGCTGAGGGTGCCTCTCCCAGCAGCCTGGAGGGGGTGGCCGGTTCCCATGCGCATGTGACACGGCTCCTACGCAGAGCGGCTGCTGCTTTGCCAGCTTTGGGACACTGGATGCTGCTGCTAAAGTCGCCTCATCTCCATTCCCTTCTTGAGTCGGTGCGTGACGCTGCTGAGTGTAAATGAGAGCTGTGCTGGCCCTGGCAGGACACCTGGGCTTCCCCAGCTCAGCTGTGTTGGCCCAGGGCAGGTGACAGTGCAGATGCAGGGAGAAACACAGAGCCGAGTGACGCGCTGGGCCAGGAGGAGCTCCGGGAGACTGATCCGCGGTGGGCAGCAGGTTTGGGAGGCTGCGAGCCCGTGGGCGACTCTGGTCGTCTGAGGAATTCTCACTGCAGAGGAGCCTGAGCGACAAAGTGCTGGGAGGTGAGGAAGTGCCTCCGCTGAGCCGGGAGATGCCGGGGCTGTCTGGCACTTCCTGTCGGGGCTCCCGTGCCCGCTCCGTGCCCGCTCCGTGCCCTGTGCGCAGCGTGGTCAGTGCTGCCGGCGCTGGTGGGAGCCGGGCTGGGTGCAGCGGAGCTGTCAGCGCATCCTGCCGCTCTCTGCTGCTCAGAGGAGGCTGCTAGGATGCGAGTTCACCCCCTCCCCAAGTGCGGGACAGCCCCGCCGTGCCCACACGGTGCCGCTCAAAGGCGAAGGCTCTGCCCCGCTCCCCGGTGAGGTGTTCTCGGCGCTGTGAGCTGCTCTGTCCGGTGCAGATGGCTGAGGACGCCTGTCCTCGGCGGGGGCTCGGCGGATGCGTGCGGCGAGGGGAGGCTCTGGAGGAAGCTCATCTCCCTGGAAACTCCCTGGAAACTTTGGCAGCCAGGCGTCTGCTTGCCTACTGAACTGGGTGTGCAGCGATCGAACCCCTGAAGGCGCCAGGGCCCCTCAGCATTTACCGTCTCCGCCCTGGGGGAGGTGGAGGGGTCTGCCAACTGCCCAAAATTTTGGGGAGAGAGTACTGAGACTGCAAGGGTAGGCTGGGGATGAAAAGGAAGATGAATCACCGAGCTGCTCTTTCTCTGTTCAATGACCGTGCTCCCAGAGCTCGGCTGCTGCGGCTTGGGGCTGGGCTGTGTGCTGCAAAGCCTGGGCTGAAGGGCCAGTTAAAACTGCTCTTGTTGAATCCCCATGGTCCAGCTCCACCTTGGATAAGACCCTGACCAGTCTGGAGGATGGAAAATATAAGGCACCTCAGTAGATATGTCCTGGAGGGGAGCAGATGATTTGCATCTTGAATGAAAATAATTTGTATGACTCCAGGCAAAGAAGGCCCAGATGCCATCAGGCAGGGGGAGATTCACCTCTGTGCTGGAGGATTTGGAGATGAGTTTTGTGTGGAAGTCACAGCAAATGGCACTGAAGCTGTTTGGAGAGGGGAGAGTTCATATTAGGGAAATGAGAAAATAAGAGATGCAGTGGGTTGGAGGAGGACAGGAGATGCTGCTTTGGAGACCCAGGGCACTGCTCTTGCTGAGGTTGTAGCCATGGTTGTGTCAGGGAATCCCTTCTGGTCTTCTTGATTTCCCTGTCTCGGGGTCTTACCCCAGGCAATGGCTCCCTTAAGGTACCTCTGCAGTGCCAGCCACGGCCAAGGGTGATCTCCCAGAAATGTTGCCCAGCTGGAATCATGGGCTGGAACTGGGTTGGTGCTCATGGTGGTGGCATGGGCTAAGCATGATCCCAGCTGGTGTGGCACTTGAGGATGGAGCTGGGTGGGCTGATGGGATGATGCCGTGTGCAGAAAAGAGGCCAGAAGATGACAAGGCTGTGGGAAGTGCAAACCAGAGGTACCTGCCACCCCGTTGTCCCCCTGCCCTGGTGGCCTGGCCTGGAGCTGGGTGAGAGCTTCCAGCAGAGTGATTTGGCAGCAGGCTGGGCAGACAGCCATGAGGAATGACCCTGGTGTAGGTGACCCCCTTGCAGGCAGGCAGGAGAGCCTGCTCAGAGGGTCTGAGACCAGGAACGAGATGGGTCCATTCCCACCCTGTTGTCTGATGCTGTAGCTCAGGGACAAGGTTCTTCTGCCCACAGCAACTCTCCCTAGCCTGGACAGTCCTTGAAATTCTCTTTGTTGGAGTTGGTGGCCACAGTGGCTCTCTCTGGTCCTCCTGCCTGCCCCACACCCACTGCAGCAGCAGGACAGTGCCTTCCTTTCCTGTCACTTACTGTTTGTTGGTCCCTGGAGGGCAACTCAGTTCATCCTTGCAGGCTGTAGCATGTGGTGTGGTTTTGCAGGGATAATCTTTCATCTTTGGTGACCTCCTGGAGCAGAGCTGGCTGCTGTTGTCTCTGGGCACAGCATCTCTCTGGGACAGGACACACATGCCTGGTGAGTAGGGATGTGTCACACTTGTGGCAGATCACTCAGCTCCCACGCTGCCCCCCTCTCTCTCCCTGTCCTGACATGAGGGAACTGTCCTTCGCCCTCTTGATGAAGGTGAGAACTCTGGGAAAGCCTTCCCAATGGGTTCAGATGATGGAAATGAGCCTGTAGGATCTGCAGGTGAGAGCAGAGCCCTGGGGCTGATGGAAAGCAGATCCTGGATGTGGTTTTCTAGGGCAGGTCTAGATGGGCAGCGCTGTGCCTGATGGCTTGTGGAAAGGCTGAGGAGGATGGGAATGCTTTGCAGAGCCTGTGGAAGGACACGCTGTACTACTTAGTGGGAGAGCTAGCCAGGGCCTGCCAATTTGGGGTCGGAAGGCAGGTATTTGCATTCATTATAATCAATCACTGCTCATCCACTCCCTGTAATGGCTCGGTAATGACGAAACGCTGCTCAGGAGCCTCTCGGTGGTCTCAGGGCAGGCAGATGGCTTGGCAGGAGGGTGGGGACTGGAATTAGGTCTGCTTTCTGGGCTGCTTCAAAGTTGGCAGCAATGCACGAGCCCTGGCTGCTGCCCTGGCCGGAGCCTGTCCCCGCTGGACCCCGGCTCCCGCTGCCACACCGGCCGCTCCCGCTGCCTGGGTTGGGCGGCCCTGGGACGAGCCAAGGGGAGGTCAGCATCAGGCACAGCCCCTACTGCCAGCCTGTGCCAGTGGGATGTGGCCTCTCCCGTCATGCAGAGGTGTGTGGGTGTGTGATTAGCAACACACTCATTAGCCCTGGGAGTGTGACAGGGAGCATGAGCCCAAAGTCAGGATGCCTTGCTTGGGGGTTGGATCTTCCACGTGGGTCCATGGGATGGTGGTAACAGCAAGGGTAGGAGTGAATGCTTCTGGCCCTCATCTGCACCTGCTGCTCTGGGTGCTCCCCTCCCACCCCTCCAGTCTTCCTCAGCTGCCCGTCCGTGTGTCCTGGTGCAGAGGAGGAGTGTGGCTGTGTTTGGCTGGGTCTCCCCATGGCTGCTCCCAGCCTTCAGCCAGGCTGGCCTGTGCTGGGAGTCCAGCTGAAGTCACCACCATCCGTGGGACAATCCCCTGCCATGTGGGGTCTCAGCCACCTTCTGCCGGTATCTCTGCAAGGAGAAGGATCTTTCTTCCCCTCCTGGCTGTCAGGCTGGCTCAGCCCCAGCCCTGAGTTCCACGGGCAGCTGCCTGCTGAGGCTGGTGGGATCTGGGGAACATCAGGGACTCTTCTCATGGGGTGATCGGACACTCGATGCCTGCCTGGGCTGGAATGAAGAAGAAATTCCTGTCCTTGGGGGACTGGCATGGCCAGCTTTGAGAAGACCTGGAGACCTTTTCTTACAGCTCTGGAGAGCCTGAATCCCACAGATACATCCCCAAATACACAGAGCTGAGGCAGCAAGAAGGAGCTGGAGGAGTTTCCCTGCCAGGTCCTTCCTGCAGCTTCTGACTTGTCTTGGCACCCTCTGTGTGCACACAGGAGGCTCCTTCCAACACCCACAGCCTCAGCCCTGGTGATGGCCAAACATCAAACGAGTGTTCCACCACCCAGCGATGCCCTGACCTTGAGCATTCCCAGAAGATGCCTTGGCATCAGCAGATGGGGCTGCAGCTGGGGTGGAGATCGGGGGTGCCCCAGGATTGCTCTTCTCTGGCACTTTCTGCCTCTGTTGGTGATTTAAGCTGGTCCTCCTGGTGCGGGGGACACAAGAGACTGGGTGGCTGTTCGTTTGTAGGATGGCTGTTGTTCTTTCTTGGATGTTCAGGCACAACAGCAAGTTCTGGCAAATGCTGCAGAACCCATGGGCCAGATGATGCCCAAATAGGATTACAGGGAAGGAGGGGAAAACCTAGTAGGGGTCAGGTGGATTTGGGAGGCTCAGATGCAGCTGAGATTCTGGAAAAGACCTTGAGGGTTTTGAACACTGGGTAGGACACAGTGGCTGATGTAGGATGGTTTGGATGGGAATTAGGATTTATTCTAATAACAAGAACTGGAGTGATGATGGAAGGCAGCAGGCACAGGGTCACCCAAAGGTCCTCCTTCACATGGAGCCTTGCACCCAGAGCCTCACTGCAGGGGGCTGTGGGGCACAGAGGGAAGGATCAGGGGGTCCCCGAGGCCATGCTGGTGTGTGCAGCAGTGTTGGGGTGCAACTGCTGATCCTGCAGCTTCCCAAATGCCTCGATGCCAGAAGGGATGGGCTGCACTGGCAGAGGCACAGCATGGGCTGAGGCAGTGCTGGGATCAGTAACTCCTCTGTGCAGCCTGATCTCCATTGCCTGGCCTGTGCTCCACAGAAGGAGTTTTGTGGCACATCCAGCCCCTTCCAGCGTGGGGATGTTCTGAGTGGGGGCTGCTCTCAGCCCCGAGTCAGGGCAGAGGTGCTGGGCACACTCCCTGCAGTCAGGGGGGTGTGTGTGCTCCGGAGAGAACCAAGGCAGGCAAGGGGGCTGTGCTTGGAGACTTGCTTCAGGTCCCATCTGTGCCACAGATCACAGCAAAGCTTCTCAGCATCCCCACACTGCAGTTCCCTGCCTGGCAAGCAGGAAGGATGCTGCTTTGCACGCTCTTCTAGGGAGCAGGCAGAAGCTGGTGGTGTGCAGGGTTCCCATCAGTGTGTCAGCACCAGAAATCACCAGAAGTGCAAACAAATCCCTGCCCTCCCTCCGGTGCCTGCCACTGATGCACCTCAGCGCAGTCCATCCCCCTGCATGCAGGACTGTCCCTCTGCCAGCTGCTCCTCTCTGGGGCTGGCAGACCCTGCAGGGGTTCTGGGGGCATCTGAGTTGGTGTTTGGGGTTGGAGAGCACCTGCTTTGTTCCTGAAAAGGATCTGCAAGAGACCTGCAAAGTATCAGCCCGCAGAATGTTGTCTCTCCTTGGGTGGCCACCTCGTTCCGAATGTTTCCCAGCTAAGCTCAGCTCCCAGCAGAGGTGTCAGATCCACGAGGACAGAAACTTGTGGTCCCTAGCCCTGCCTGTGATCTGCAGCAGCACACTCCATCTGTGTGGGGGAGCTGTGACGTGTGAGGAGACGATTTCTGTCAGTCCATTCCTGGCGACATGCAGGCTTCTGGCATCCCGGCTGTTTCCCTGGTGCTCAGCACTAGCTGGGAGTACCGGCGGCAAGCACGGATCCCCGAGGGCACTCGATGCTGTGTGATGGTGTGGAGAGAGGATTTCCCAAGCTGCTGGAGGGCTGAGCAGCTCTGTGGAGCTCGCTGTGATGAAGGATGCTCGGGCGAGGCAGGCGGAGCCGCTGCTCTGCTGATGCCTGTGAACTCCTGTCGCTGCTGCAGGGAGCTGAGAGATTAGGGGTGTGTTTTGTGGCTTGAAATGACCCTTAGAGCTGCCAACAGCACCCAGTCCCCAGTCCCCTGGGATGCCACGTGTCAGCAAGTCACTGGCAGGTGATCCAAACCCATCCAGGCAGGGGTTGGTGGGCATGTTGTGTTCTGCAGGCTCTTCCCAGTGAGAGGAGACAACTGCACTGGCTGCCCAGAGTGCCCAGAGCTGAGGCAGTGAATCCAGGAGCCCTCCTGCCTTGGGTCACAGACACTTCCAGGCCTCTCCTTCCTCCCCGAGCACTGCAGGCTGGATTGCCTTCTGCTCCGTGTCATCAGGGCAGGGCAGGGAGTCCAGAGCTGTCACACCAGGAGTGCACAGGTGCGAGGAAGCGCAGGGAATGCTGCCTGCGGTGTGACACACCTGTAGAGAAAACAGCCAGGTGTGCCAAGAGCCCACATGATGTCACTGTAACCAGACAGGTAACCAGGAATAAAATCACTTCTCCCGCAGGAAGGAGGCAGGAATTCCTGTCCTTGGGGGACCTGGCATGTTTCTTTGAGCAAGGAGAGGAAATGCCTTCCTGCGGTGAAGTTTCATGCTGGCTGATGGGTGATGAGACCAGCAAACCTCATATTTAGATGTTAAAGCATCCAGGAGGGGAGCTGGTAACTCCCAAACCATAGATCCATGAAGAAGGTCCTGGCTGCAGAAGGGCAGATGGGCACTCTGGAAGGTGTGCTGGGAAGCTATGACCTTTGGAAGCCTTCCTGCTGGGATAATGGCTGTGGCTGATGCTGACAGCTGCCTGTCATCCATGTTGGATGTTGGCATGGGCTGCGAGTGTGCTGCTGCCAGCAGGAGCTCCTGGGGCTGGAGGTGGCTCCTCAAGCCATGGTGCCAGACAGCTCTGAGCTGGGGAGAGGGGGCTTGTGCTCCCCTCTGCTCTGGATGCTGGGGAGGTGTGTGCTGTGCTGTGTGTGCTCTGCTGTAGGGTGGCACCTCTGAGAGTGGCCACTCAGTCTCTGCCCCTGCACAGATGCCTGCAGGCTTTGTGTCTGGGAAGGGGGGATGCTGAGGCCTTGTGGGTAGAGTGTGGACACTGAAAAGCTTTTAGCAGAGAAATCTTTCAGCTCTCTGCAGAATTTTGTGAGAGCTCTGTCTTTCCTGTGCAAGCCATCTAAAACAAAGTTACCATTTTGTAAACACTGGCACCCGCAGCTTGTTTTGCCGGCTTGTTCTGGTTCTAACCAGCAAAATATTTGGGAATGGATGTCATAGAATTTGGCCAAATCCCTCAAGGGGTGGATGGCCAGAGGACCAACTACCTTATGCCATTTAACTCACTTTTTGTGAACTAACATATAAAAGCCTCGGGAAATGCCATTAAATAGCTTTGCAGCCATTGATACCTGACCCTGGACTTGGTGTGGTTTTTGTACCCATCCACGTTGTGACAGCGACAGGTAGAGCTGTTCTCCAGCTGGGATGTTTCCTTACTTTGCACAAGATTTACTGAAAGCATCAAAGTGTGACCCTGCTGGGAGAGGGTGCATTGATGAGTCTCCTCTTTCCCCATCATCTCTTCTGTAATTCAGTGCCCTTTCCCATGGTTCGGCCTTCAGGGAATTTCCCACCCCTCAGGCTGTGTCCCAAGAGCCAGGAGAGAAGTCCCCATTCCTCCTCTGGACAGGCAACACAGTCCTTGGTGCTTCACTTCCTGGGCTTGTGGGGTGTCAAACTAGACCCGACCCTGAGCACAGCACAGCTGAGCCCTGCCAAGGCTCCGGTTCTGGCCCAAAGAGGCTGCAGAGCCCAAGGTGTCTCTATTCCAGGATGAAGTGGGTCAGTCCAGGGGCCTTTCCGGAGATCAGAGCCGGTGTTGGAGCTGCTGCCTGTGTCTCCTGTGGGCTGAGGGTGTGAGCAGCAGGGTCAGCCATGCCCCACCGGGCAGTGGCTCTGCCAGCTCTGCTGCCTGCAGGCACCAGAGGCCAAACCTGGTGCTGTGGCACAGCTCCAGGTGGGGCAGAGCAGCTCCAGGCAGGGCACACCAGCTCCAGACACAGCACAGCAGCTCCAGGCAGGGCACAGCAGCTCCAGGCAGGGCACAGCAGCTCCAGGCACAGCACAGCAGCTCCAGGCAGGGCACAGCAGCTCCAGGCAGGGCACAGCAGCTCCAGGCACAGCACAGCAGCTCCAGGCAGGGCACAGCAGCTCCAGGCAGGGCACAGCAGCTCCAGGCTGGAGGAGGGATGAGTGGCCACGGGAGTGGGCAGTGCCTGCTTGGGTGGATCACACATCAGGCATCTCCTGTTAAAAATGAAGTTGTAGCAGGTACGTGGTGTTCCCAGGAGTCCCCAGGTCAGTGTGGAGCCTGTGGGAGACACATCCGTGTCCCTGGGGCAGAAACCTGCCCAGCAGCGGGGCTTGGAGATTTGGAGGTGTTTGCTGACACACACCTGCCAGCGAGTGAGGCTGGAACAGGATTGTATCTGGAGCAGTTTTATGCTGTACTAAACTCATCTTCTGTTGGAGAGTGGGGGAACAGCACAAAGGGGGAGTCATCTTCTGGCTGCTACACCTGAGGGGAGCCCCCCTCCTTGAAGTCTTATTTTCATGGATGATGTTCTTCAAAATAATGTGGTTTTTTTTCTCTTTCTCTGTGTAGTGGATGACACGGGGAACGCTTCTGCAAGGAAGTAAATCCTGCCTGTCACGGTGCCTTTCACTTGGCAGTGTTGAATTTCCTTCCATGCTGCTGTTGTCTTTCTCTTTTCCCCCTTCTCTCCCGCCCACACACACTCTCTTCCATCGTACATCCTCAGCTTTCAGAATGATAATTGCAGCTGAGTGAAGAAAACCCTAACATGTTTTGAAGGATGGCTTCGGTGCCTTCTCCTGCAGTGTTCTCTGAGTCTGCACCCTGTTTGAAAATGTGAAGGTATTTCAGTGACCTTCATTTTTTTTTTCCATTTAGACCTATTTTTTTGGAGGAAATTTCTTGCAGGTTCCTTGAAAGCTCTTTCTTTCCTTTTCCAAAAGCAGCTGAGTGAGCTGTGGGGGCTCAGCCAGGAGAAAAGAGACTCAGAGGCGACCTTATCACTTTCTACAGCTCCCGGAAAGGTGGCTGTAGTCAGATGGGGGTCATCTTTTCTCCCAGGTAACAAGTGGCCTCAGGTTGTGCCATGGGAGGTTTAAACTGGATAAATGGAAAATCTGTTCAGTGAAAGGATGGTCAGGCATTGAAACAGGCTGCTCAGGACAGTGGTGGGGTCATCAGCCTTGGAAATGTGTAAAAAAATGTGTAGGTGGCACCTGGGAGTGTGGTTCTGTGGTGAACACAGTGGTGCTGGGTTAAGGGTTGAACTCGATGCTCTTGGAGCTCTTTTCTAACCTCAGCAATTCTGTGATTCTGCTCATGGTGGGACTGTGAGCACAGCCATGCTGCTGCCCATGCACCATGTCCTGGGGCAAGCAGGACAGAGGAGTCCAACAGCCCTGCCTGGGGATCCTGGTCCAGCCTAGAGCTGCTGCTCAGACCTCTCAGCAGCTGCTGGACCAAGGAGGTTTGTGCAGAGGGGCTGTGCCCTGCTGACCACTATTGCCAGCCTGAGAACTCTTTCCCCAGATGCCCAAGCCCTGGCCCATGGGGTGACTGTGCCCCACGCTGCATTGTGGCCAAAGCAGCCCTTCCCAGCCCAGCATCCTGGGTGTGCTCTGGAGAGCTGCCAGACCAGCCAAGCCCCGCTGGCCACGGCCATCCAGCACTCAGCAGCTGAGTCTGGCTTGGCAGAAGGTGCAGGATGGCTCGGAGAGGAGTTGGAGAGGGAGAAGTGGCAGGGGACAGCCACGTGCCAGGCAGGTGGCTGTGGTGTCTCAGTACATGAGGGCTGCCCTCCCCCTGCCACTGACCCTCCTGTCCCTCGGCTGGTGCAGTGTGAGCTTCCTGGGGCTCTTGCAGAAGCGTTGCTGTGGCTGCTGCTTCGGCTTCGCATCCCTCTCAGTGGAGATCTGAGTCCTTGGAGAAGCCTTCAGAGTCACATCGGTGTCACTCTCCTGGTAGCTGAGACAGCTCTGTGCTCCAGGCTGAGACGCACTCAAAGGAAAAATACCCTGGGGCAAGCTGGGGAACAGAAGCCACCATCAGCTGGAGCTGTACGGTGTCGGGTGACCTTTTTTCTCCCTTGAGCAGCCTTGCTCCGAGGGAAGTGGAGGACCCTTGATGCTGAGATGCTGCACTGGGACACCCAGCAGCGTGTTCTGTGTGTCAGGAGCCGCCTGCAGCGTGCGCGGGTGTTCATGGCAGGGAAGCGAGGCAGCTTTGCCACAGCCTGTTCCCAAACCATTTCTGGTTCCACCTGGCTGCTTACCCAGCCGGCAGAGGCAAAGGAACCGTGCCTCCTGCCCGAGGATGCAGGGATATTTCCCTCCCCTCCCCCTGCAATCAGATGCTTGCAGAGCAGAGCTTGCAGCAAGCCAAGCACCGCTTGCACTCCATCAGACGTGGGTGTCTATAAAAAGCCTCCCTGGGGTTGCGATTGGGTGGGTTGGCTGTGCCACGTGGTCTCTCGTAAGGCCCGTGTTGCTGAGCAAGTGGCATTCCACTTATTTTTGGCATTAATAGTCTTTAGTTAATACATAAATTCAGCTTAAATTCTGGATGGAAAATAAATCCCAAGTGGAGGCTCTGCTAATAAGACGACAGACGCTTCGGGGAGCCTGGGACGCCTGTCAGAGGAGCGGCCGTGGCTGCTGAGATCTGAGAGCAGCAACACGCGCAGGCACGAGATCCTGAGAAGTTACCACGAGTTGTCCGACTGAATTACAGCAGGATTAGGCAGGCGGCTGAGGTGAGCTCTGGCTTGAACAGCTGGAGCTGAACTCATTACAGCAAATGCTCCGGTGAGATCCTCAGTCCCACCTGGTGTGTGCAGGGAAGGGAGGCAAAGCCTCGGCTGAGGTCTGGCCACTGCAGAACGCCCTTGTCTCTGGCAGTCTCCTGACAGGCAGACCTGGCCCAAGGTCCCCTGCTCTGCTTCACTCTTGTTGGCCTCCTGTCAGTGCTCCCAGGCTTCCCCACATCCTGGTATGTCCCAGGGGACCTTCACCCCAGACCTGGCTGTGTTGAGGGCTGCATCCAAATGGCTCTGTCCTTCCAGAGTCGTCCATCCCTGTGAGAACCTGGCAGGGAAAACCATGGCCAAGCCATGCAGAGTGTGGCACCTCGCAGCTCTGACCCTGGGCTTTGCTCCATGGCTTGGTGCTGTCACCCAAACCAGGCTCGGGCAGGGAGAGCAGATCCCAGCTTGCTGTCCCAGGGTTTTGGGGCATTGTGCTCCTCAGGACTGTGCCACAGGGCTCTGCAACTGGGGCAAAGTGGAGGGTCCCAAGCCTGAAATCACCTTGCCCACGATGGTTTTGAGGGTTGAGGTTGGAGCTGCCTCGTGCCCCTGCCTCAGCAGGCCCCACTCAGCTGCACCTGTGCTTGGAGCCTTGCTCACCCTTGTGCTGCCCACCACACCTCCACAGGGGGCTGCTGATGGCTCTGCAGCCCAGCAGGGGAACAAACCCCACCTCACGTCCTTCACATGGCCATGCTGGAGCTGTTTTTTGCCTGAGTGCCAGACTGACAGGCCGAGAGGGATGTGCTCACTCCTGTCTCCAACCCCTCCTGAGCTCCTCCCCACTTTTATCTGACTGCTGTGAGAAGAAATCCAGAAAACGTTGGGTGCTTTTTGAGAAATGCCCTTGTGAAGGAGCAACTTTCCAGGAACCTTTCCAGGGGGTGCTGCACTGATGGTCTCCCAGCATATCCCACTCCAGCTCTTCCCTGCTCCATCCCTTCCCTCCGAGCTGGGGTGCAGGGTGTGTGCCACTCTTAAGGGGAGGTGTCCAGGTGACTGGAGCACAAACCCCGTGGATAAGGAGTGTCTTGCCAGCTCCTGACAGGATCCTCAAAGCATTTTGATGAATTTCAACTCTTACCAGAGCTGAAAAGGGAATTTATCTAGGGGTTAGAAGAACACCAGTGCATACCAGTCTCTCCTGCCTCACCTTGTGCATCAAGTAGCCCCTACATGCTCAACACTTTAACCCCTTGCAAGGAAGCAAAGAGTTTAAAGTCAATTCCAAGCCTCAGATCTGGGGAGCTTCAGGTTTCAGTTGCAGCCAGGACTGATGATCCAGCACTGGCCTCATAAAGTGGGGAGAGTCTGAGGGAATTCCCTTCCCCACGTTCCTTCCCGTGGATTTCCACCTGACCCTGCTTCTTTCATCTGCAGTTTCCGTCTCAAGGGGTGACATGGGAAACCTCAGTTGTTTTGTTTTTGTGGACAAGGGTTTGCAGTCACATTGTTTTCCCATGTTTTTGGTGCAGGGGAGGTGGGGCTCGTTCCAAAGCCCGTGTGTTGCAGTTGGGAACGCCCTGGCTGGTGGGACTGGTGGCTACCCCTGGTTCACAGCACCAGGGGTGAAGTCCCAGCTGCAGCCTCTGGGCAAGGTGTAACAACCGGGAGGTTCTGTGCAGGAGCTGTAGGTGGATGCAGCTATTCCTCTCCTCTCCTCTCCTCTCCTCTCCTCTCCTCTCCTCTCCTCTCCTCTCCTCTCCTCTCCTCTCCTCTCCTCTCCTCTCCTCTCCTCTCCTCTCCTCTCCTCTCCTCTCCTCTCCTCTCCTCTCCTCTCCTCTCCTCTCCTCTCCTCTCCTCTCCTCTCCTCTCCTCTCCTCTCCTCTCCTCTCCTCTCCTCTCTTCCCCCACATCTGTGTTCCCATCTGGGACCTGCCTTGGGGACGCATCACGCTGCAGTAGAAGCTGCAGCATGAGGTGATGCGGGGGCGGCCCTGGGATGCTCCTCTCTTGGAGCAGGGGCCTCAGGGATCTAAGTGTGTGTGTGTGTGTGTGTGTGTCCCTGTGCTTGTGCCAGAGGCTTCCTTTGGAGCCAGAAATGATCAATGCTGGAGGCTGAGGGGGTGGGAGGGAGGAATCCCAGCATCTTCCTACCCGGTAGCCAGCAAATAGACTCTTGGGATTGGCCGTTGCTAGGCAGAGGGCTGGCCAATGAGGGCAGAGTGGTCCAGGCACGGCCGGGACATCCTGGCTGGGACTGGTGCCTGTGTCCCGAGAGGACAAACCCTGGCCAGGGACAGCAACACGCAGGAGGGAACACTTGGCATGCAGAGTGAGCCCGGGCTGCCTGAGCACAGCTGAGGGGTTTGTGCCTTGGTTTCTTGCCCCTGCAGCCTCTCCCCTCCCTGCTGCCCTTCTGGCCCCTCTTAATCCGAATCCCTCTGTCACCACCCTGTGTATTCTGGGAGCCCCTGGGAAGCTGAGTGTCCTTCCTGCCCCTCTGTTCTGCCCCAGGGAGAGCTGACAGCAAGGTGGCTGTCACCTGGAAAAGCCCAACAACAACTCTCTCAATAAGCCAGCACTTTGAATAAGGCAGAATAAAGTATAAATAAATATCTAGTGAGTAAATCAAACCTCCCTCCAGATGCTGGGTGCCCACATTTGTGCAGCACCAGACAGACCCCGGACAGATTTCTCCCATGTCTCAGAGCAGATCCAAGCCAGGGAGGGAAGCTCTCCCTTTTGGTCATTCATTATATAATTTCCTTCCAAGAAAACAGCTCTCAAGGATGTTCTCACAAGGACTCCTGGCTGCCCTGTTAGAAACAGGCAGGACAGCACAGGTGGTACAACTGCTGTGCTTGAGTGGGAGCTGCCATGGGCTGCAACACCCAGCTGAGCTTTTCCCACGGACAAGGGACGTGTGGGGCACAGCCCAGCCTGGAATGTCCTCAGTACATCCAGCACAGCCCAGCACAGCCCGGGCAGGGGTGTACTCAGCTTGCAGGTGCACCACTAACTCCTCCAGGCACAGTGGTCTCCTGCTCAGATCAATGCACTCCTGAGGCTGAAACACTCCTGAAATGTGGGATGCCTTCTGACAAATGCTGGAGAGGAACTTTGGATAAGGGCATGGACAATGACAGGACAAAGGGGAATGGCCATTGGGATGGGGTAGAAGACAAGCAAAGGGTGGGAAAACAGCCGATAATATTGGGAGAGAACAGCCTCTGTGGCAGCCCCACTCCCAGGTTGAGATGGGCTTGGATTAGCCCTGGAATGAGGGCAGGGGCACAGGGATGTGGGGAGACGCCTGTGCACAGGCAGGGCCAGCCAGTCCTGCTCTGCCTTCGCTGTGTCCCTGTCCCTGCTCTGTGGGGCTGCACTAATCCCCGCCAGGAAAAGCAGGGAGAGAGCTGCGCTTTGATGGAGACAAGGAACGGTTTAGAGGGAATTAGAAGGGATTTATGTTGGTGGAAGAAAACACAGTAAGCGTGGCTGGCCTGGCCTGGGTCAGGGCATTGGGCTGTGCAGGGGGCTGGCCTGTGCAAGCCCCTGAGGAGCTGCTGTGAGGGCAAGGGGGCTGCTCACAAGAGTTTTCCTTAAAGCCACTGCTCCCAGAGTGGAGCGACTCTGAATGAATCTAGATTTTATTGTAGAAGTTTCATGGTGGCTGGAAGAAGCCTGAGAGAATGAACAAGCAAAGCTCATCCCATCAGAAGATGAGTGAAAATGTCCCAGCATTTATTTAGTATCTTCTCTGTGTGCTTGAAACTCACCTCCCAGATTTAGGTTGCCCATCTCTCAGCTCTGAGTTGTTTTGGGTCAGCTACAAGAAGAACCCAGAAATGTCTGTTTGCAGGTCTCATTGATGGCTTCTCCCAGTTAAAGCTTGGTTGCAGTTAGACCACGGAATGGTTGCTTTGGGTACCAGCATCCGCCCTTGGCAGCTCACAGTCTGCTGTCCCAAGGCTCTGTCGTGCAGCACTGTCCCTCCTGGCTGGCAAATGGCTCTGCTCCATGTGATGAGGCAGGATGTGGGATGGACAGGCTGCAATCCACCCTTCTGGGAGCATCCAGGGGCTCACAGACACTGTCTGTTCCTCTTGACTTACCTGGACAGCAGGCAGAGGTAGTGCTGATCCCCAGTGCTCAGGTTGCTAATGGTTATGGAAAACATCCTGCTGGCCCGACAGGTCCTGGCTGTCATTGCCAGCTGTGTCTCTGCACCAGCAGCTGGGGAGAGTTGTTGGAGCAGTTTCGCTTCACAGCTCTGAGGATGCCAGGACGCGGCAGTGTCTGGAAAAACACAGGCAGGCTTCTCCGAAGGATCCAGGGACCTGGCGGGTGGGCGGGAGGCTGACAGCATCTCAGCTGCCCTCAGCCTGCTGCAGAGACCACTGTCACCTCCCAGGGCAGCCAACCAGCCTGGCAGGGAGAGCCTGTCATGTCTGAGCTCCCCATGGGGTCTGGCAGGACTCGCTCACTAAGAAATCACAGGGCTTGTTGCTCTCAGCGGGCAGGGATTTGGGATGCGGGCAGGGATTTGGGATGCGGGCAGGGATTTGGGGTGCAACTGGACAGTCCTCTGGGCTTGCACCCCAGTTAGGTGATGGAGGGGCAGTGGCTGGGGGAGTGCCCCATGTCCAGCTGCTGGACAGTGCTGCACTGCATGGTTTTCCTCATGCACAGAGGGATGGAGAGGGGAAGGGCAGGAAGCTGCCATCAGGAGCAAAATCTGATGTCCCCAGGGAGGTCTGCAGTGAAAGCTCTGACAAGGTGTTTGGAAGTGGCCCTGTGTTCTTTTCTGAGCCCTGGGAATGTCCCTGCTCTGCTTCCTGCTGCTCTTCAGGTAGCATATTGAGGAGGGGGTGGCAGGACAGGAAGGGAGAGAGTAAGGGGCAGCACGTGTGAGGAAGCAGCAGAGAGAGGCGTGCAGGAAAGCTGGTGGAGGTGAGGTGGGGGAAGATGTGGGAACCCAGTGATTATTTTGTTCATGGAAATGATTTCCCCTGATTCTGCAGAAGGGTCAGCCAGGCAGTTGGAATCCTGGCATGGCTCACCTCAAGGTCATGAAGCCAAGGCTCCTCTGGAGGAAGGGCTGGAGCCAATGCAGTCCTGGGATGCTGCTGGACATCTTTGGTTGAGCCCAATGCAGAGGGGCCTCTGCTTCCCTGTGCAGCCTCCCCAGAGCACTGGTGTCCAGCACAAGCAGCCTCTGACAGAGCTCCAAGGTGACAGAGCAATTTGTCAGTGGCCCTGTCAGATGCTGAGGCCTCGTTCCACTGAGAAAGGATTTGAGGCTGCGACGTGCAGCCCATTTAGCTGCCAGCTCCAGCCGGCTGTTGCTTTCCTGCTGTTGGAGAACAGGGTGAGGGATGGACTGACCTGTGTTTTACTGCATCTACCTAATTGTTTAATGCTTTATTTGCTGGAGATAAAACGAACTGGGGCAGGAATTAGGCTGCTCAGATAGACACTTCTTGTTTTTGTTGCTGACTGGGCCTGCCGGGGTTCTCCTTTCTGCAGGATGAGGGGGAAAACTTGGCTCTCCTGTCCCACTGGGTGCTGGGCATGTCTTGCAGTTGCTTATCTCAAAATCCCTCAGCTGCATTGCTGTTGGATTGCTCTCTGGCACAGACACCAACACACAGCTGTGGAACAGAACCACTGGCACAGGGCTACCTGCAGGGAAGGGTTCCTACTCCTGTCAGCTCTTGAACTGTGACTGGGAGTTTTTTCAGCCCAGATAAAACAGTGTCAAGGCATCTGCAACACCGTGAGGGTGCGGATGCTCTTTACTGGTGTTGCTGTGCCTTGGTGTCTGGCTTTCAAGAGATCACAGCTAAGAGCAGCAGGAAGATTGCCCTGGGACACGATGGGCACAGGGAAGGAGCAAGAGCCTCTCCCAGCAACATCTTCTGGGCTTCCCTTCTGTGGGAGGCTGTGGAAATCTCAGGCTGGGTCTTCTCTCTGCCCTCATGGCACAGGGCTGTGGGAGGGCAGGGAGCTGTGGCAGATCAAGGTGCATGGAAGGGTTTTTATGGAATGGCTCTTCTGTAGTGAGGACTTCAGAGCCCATCCCTTCCACAGGGTCTGACGGAGGAAAAGCATCCCTGGGAGGGACCAAATTCTGCCAGCAGGCTCCACAGGAGTGGTGTGCTGTGGCCAAGACAGAGCAGGGGCCCAAAGCTGACTTTGGGGGTGCTGTGAGCTGCCCCCAAGGAGGAGCTGGATGTCCCTCGCACCCAACGTGCTCTGAGGAGCTCACAGCTGGAACGCGCTGTCCTAGAAAACAGCACGCGGCAGTCCCAGAGTCTCCAAGGCTTCGCTCCCGTGGAGTGACATCCAGTCACAGTAAAGTGGGACAGGAGAGACCTGGTGACGGCTCTGACGTGGTTCCAGCTCGGCTGGGAGGAAGTGACGGGTCTGCCAGCTTCTCTTTGCTTGCTGGTCTGAGCCTGACGTGGGTTTTCCCCACGGACTTGGAGAAACACGGAGGGGAAACCAAGGCAGAGAGAACGAAGGCCAGGCTCTCAAGCTCGGCCAAATGGTTTGTTTTTCTGTGCTTAAAAGTTTTTCAGAAGCTAATTAAGGACCAATGAAGTGATTAGTGTCACGTGTCTTAATTAAGTATAAATTGGCTGCTGCTAATGGTGGGCCATGATGGTCTCCTAAAGTGACCTGTATCACCTCTAACCTGCTGGGGGTGGAGCCCCGGTGCTGTGGAGGAATAATCTGCCTGAGGTGGGATGTTCACCTGCCACACAACTGCCACTTGGTGTGGGAAGGGACTCTTGGATTAAAACCATACCTGGCAATAATGACACGTTGTTTGCACTCGGTTCGACCAGCCCAGGGGATGAGGTGAAGTCGGGGGCTCTTGTCCTTGCTCTCATCCCACCCCGTGGTGCTCCCTCAGGGATGAGTCTCGCAGGCTGGCTCTCCTCCTACGTGTCCTGCTCATGTTCTACAAACCAAACCCACCAGGATTCATTTCAGCTGGGGTAAAACCAGACATCCCCAACACTTTTTATCACAGACGGACTGTTTGAGTTTTACAAATGGGGGGAAAATCGAAGCAGCCCTTCTGCTGTTTCGAGGAGAGTTTGTGCACAGTGCTGTTCATTCCATCACTTTTAGCCCAGCTCTGCTTTAGCAGCCCTGACTCCAAGACTCCAATGCTGGTTTTTGCTTGGCCACGGGAAGTGGCTGGACACAGGACACACAGCTGCCTGCTCCATGCTCATGCCTGTGCAGACCCCATAAATCTATGTATTTTAATTACCATAAGCAGTGCCTTCAGGGAACGCTGCTGACACTTTTCCTCCTAAAACTACGTTTTCTGCTCTTTGTGTGGTTCCAAGGAATTTCCCATGGGATTGTTACCCCGTGGCAGGAGAGCCAATGATGGGCAACTAATGCGTTGTCAAGAGCTTGCTGCAATGTCCAGCTGATTTCCCATTTCCCTGCCACGCAAAGTGGCCTTTGCTTGTCTTGATCTTCAGAGATATCCTATGCAGGGATGCTGCTGAGTGTCTTGGTAAAATAAGTTGTAACAATAGAGGGCCTGAAGGCCTGAGAGGGCCCTGCCACAGCAGAGCAGTGCTACAGCCACCCTGATCCCCACTTTCACCCGGATACATGGAGGCTCCTTAGGCTTTAAGCTGCCACAAGGTGAGGAACCCAGTTCAAAGCCAGCTGTATCCTCTTACACCAACACCAGTGCTGGGAATTGCAGGGGATCATGGAGGATTGAGAGTGGCCAACTGAGGGAAGCAATGAGCTGGGACAGGGACTTGCAGGGACAAGGGGCTGGAGGGACCTGGAAAGGCAGCATCTGTTGCAAGGGACCCCCCTGGAAGCAGTCCTGTGAGAGGAGCTGGGAGATTGTGGATGGAATTCAAGACCAGCAGGTGTAGAAGTATTAAAAAGGTGTGTGGGTGAGGCACTTGGAGATATGGTTTAGTGGTGAACTCAGTGGTGCTGCGTTAACAGCTGGACTTGATGGTCTTTGAGGTCTTTTCCAGCCTTAATGGTTCTGTGATTCCATCTCCTAGCAGGCAAGAGACTTCTCCTAAACTCGTGTTCAGCAGAGAAATAATCTGCAAAATAGGTGTCAAAAGGGATCTGAAGGGCTCCAATCCAGCCTCTCACCCATAAGTGCCTGGTGCAAATTGCAGCATCCCCTGGAAACATTCACACTGCCTGCCATGGTTGTAGGGTTTGTGCAAAGCCATTTGTACAGCCTGAGGGTTTGGCCTGATAAGTCAGGGGAGACTGGGCATGGAATAACAGCAAGTTCTGACCTGGGTGAAGCATTTTTCTGGGCTCTGGGATCAGGTGGAAGCTGACAGGTAGGCTGGAAGTGCCTTGAGTTGTGGGGTGGTGATGGTGCTGGTGCCTGGGACACCCTTGTCTTCCCTGCTGGGGTGGAGGAAGGTCCGGAGGCAGTTGTGTCTGGGGCCCTTAGGCCTCATTTCTGCACATCAACAGCAGCTTTAACACCCAAGCTGGGGCAAGGCTGCAGGACCCCTGCACGGTCCTTGTGGGAAGGCAAACTGCTCCAGCACTCTGATGGAGGTAAACCCAGACCCTTTGGAGGCACAATCCTTCACCCAGTACCTCTTGTAGGGTGTCTGAATCACACAGAATCACAGAATCACCAGGTTGGAAGAGAGCTCTGAGATCATCGAGTCCAACCCATGCCCTAACACCTCAACTAAGCCATGGCACTGAGTGCCACATCCAATCTATTTTTAAACACACCCAGGGATGGTGACTCCACCACCTCCCCAGGCAGACCATTCCAGTACTTTATCACCCTTTCTGTAAAAAACTTCCTGCTAATATCCAACCTGTATTTTCCCTGGTGCAGCTTAAGTCTGTGTCCTCTTGTTCTGTCACTTGTTGCTCTGTCTTTCACAGAGGTCTCGAAGATGTTGGATCAAAAGGTCTCAGCTCTCTGGAACTGCTTGGACTGATGCTGGTGCTGTGTTCCAGCACTGTCCTGGGGTGGATGGGCTCCATCCACCCTCCTCTGCCCTCCCTGCTGGCAGTGCCTCCCAGCCAGCGTTCCCCTGCTCTGGCTGCTCAGGCAGTGCCTGGCTGGACGTGGCAGCCAGCCCTGCCCTCTGCCTGCCTGGAGCTGCCAGACACGGAGCAGATGGTTCCATCCGCACCCAGACAAGGCTCTGTCTACGGGGCTGCTATGGGAGACAGGAGGGATGTGTGAGCAGCCCCGCGTCCCCTCTGCTGCTGCTGCCCGCTTTCCCACCGCTCTGCTGCGGCCACCTGGGGCTCCCGAGGGATGAAGAGAGGGGGAAACCTGTGGGATGGCTGAGTACACGGAGCCCCCTGGTCCCAGTCCAGGCCCGTGGAGGCCCGGCAGAGGCAGGGGAGAGGAGGACTCGGTGGCTGTGCTCAGCAGGGACTCTGCTTGCAGGGGTTGCCGGTCACACACTGACCGCGGTGCTCGCCAGCTCCCGAGGGAGGGAGCAATCTGTGTCATCTCGCAGCGGGCTCCCTTAAACCTCGGCCTGATTAAGCAATGGCAATATGGGCTGATATGAAAGAGCCTTCCCTGAAAAGGGCCGGCTGTGTGTGCAGAAATAGCCCGGTTAATTGTGCGCTGGGCCCTGCGGTCGGAGGCGCACGGAAACACCGGATCCTGCCTTCAGCTGAGCACCAAGCTGCACATCAATCGTGCCCATCACTGACTGGGGCTCTTTTGGGTACAGACCGACCCCGTTGGCTGCTCACCCGCGTTTGAACGCTCGGGGTTTTGTTTTCAGCCTCAAGATGTCTGAGGGATTTTGGGAATATCCACTCAGCTGCTGACCTTCTGCTTGTCCTTGAGCAAGCAGTGTGTGGCTCTGCACGGTGAGGCTGTCGGCCGAAACGTCCGTGGGGCACAGGGGGGTGCTGGGCCTTGCAGTGGCCACTGCTGGAGGGAAGAGGAGGTGGTGTTGGTAGGTCTTGGGAACAGTTCCTCCTGGATTCCTGTGCTAGATTTTAGACCCACTTGTGAACGTGGCCGGTGGTTTTCCATCGACACATTTGCCGAGAGCTGTGTCAGAGCAGGTCTGGAAGGAGTTTGATACTGAGACATCTGATGAAAAACTGCTGTGTGTAGTTACGTCAGAGTTATTTATTCACTGCATAGAGATAAAAGCTTTTTTGATGGAGTGCAGTCATCTTAGCTTGTGGCTGTTGTTTTTCTTAGTTTCTTGTGTATTTTAGGAATCTAATTAATTATAGGGAGTGATTGATGCTCAGAAAAAAAAATACACTTCAAGCTGAGCTGCAGTTTTCTTCACGATTTCTTTGACTTCATACCCAGAGAGCAGTGAGCCAGGACCTACCTTGGCAGCAGGTCTTCAGTATTCAACAGGCAAGAATAAAATACTGTCAGCTGCAAGTTGAGCAAGAGAGGGAGCAAAGCTGTTGGGTACTGCAGGAAGTATCCAGAGGGAGCTCAGCATCTGCCAGAGGGGGTTATTTGTGCCCCTCTCAGTTTTTACTCTTGCCTCTCTGACTGCATGGGCTTGTAGGTCTGAGGAGCCCTCATTTTCCATGGAGGGGTCTAGTTTGAGAGCCCAAACTTATTTTGGTGCAGAGACAAGGATCCACTGCCTGGCAGAGGGACAGCTCCTCCTTCTGAGCTACACTGGGTTCACCTGCTTCATTTCTTGAGACCCTTAAAGCCTCTCAAGAGCCAGATGGACCATCCTGATACTTTTTTTGGGATTTAGATGAGGATGTGTCATGCTGAGGGACCCTGCATTCCATGCAGGTGCCAGCTGTCACATTCAGGCACGGTGGCCCTGCCCTCTGGGGCTTTTCCTGGGGGAGGCAGGCCTTGCTGAGCTTGCAGAACTGGAGGCCAGCTGGGCTACCTGGCCTGGAGGTGCCTGGAGGTTTCTCTTGATTCCCTCTGCCCTGGAGACAGGCTGTGCACCAGCAGGGCTTGATTGCTGTGACCATTTGGACTGCTCAGAGTCTGCTGGGTCTCACTATCCCTGGGCGTTTCTAGGACCTGATAATCCCACCCCAAACACACCTTTCTGACAGTGTAAGCCCCGCTATGGTCATGTCTTCCCAGTCTCCTCCATCCTTCCCCACACATCCTGACCATCCCTGCCTGCACTGAGCCTACCTGCCCCTGTTGCCTGCCCAAATCTCTCTGCAGCTCATCACCGCCAGCAGCTCCTGACAGATTTGCAAAATCTGCAAAATGAAAATATCTTCTACCACGTTTTTCAGTTTTGCCACCAAATTTTGACAGAGCCGAGAGCCTGGAGCTGCTTCTGCTGCCCTGTGTGTGCTTGGTGACCTGGAGGGGACCTGGACAAGTGTCTCCTTAAGAGAGCTGCTCACTCTCTCCCATGAGTGCTCTTACAAAAATGACCTGGTCCTGAGCAGCTGGAGGAGTTGAGCTGTGAGATTGACATCTGTCCCCATCTCTTTCCTTCCTTTCAGTCTGTGCTGCTCTGGGAGGAGAGGGCACTAGTCCTGAGGAAGCCTGTTGGATAACCACAGCTCATGGGACAACCCCAGTCCCAAACCCTCCTGTTTTTAAGATAGGCAGCAGGCTGGCAGCTGGGATGTGGGAGAGGGAGGAGGTGAGTCTATTGGAGGAGGACAGCCAGCAGCTCAAGGACCTGGGAAGCAGCTGGTGTCTCCTTGGGACCCTGTGGGGTTTTGCTGTAGGCAGCAGGGGCTCAGGAGACTGTGACCCCATAAATCTGTGGGGTTGCCATTTGCCTTTCTGGGCTGTACCTGAGCTGCCCATCTGGTGTCTCAGCTTTGCACTGGGTCCATGTTTGGAGAGATGTGCCCAGCCTGCTGGTTACCCCAGGCCCTGGGCTGCACCAATAGCCTCAGAGACAGGAGTTTTTGGTAGCCCCTTCCCTCCTGTTTCTCTAAACTTGGTGCCTGTCTCTTTTTGCATTCATTTCCTCTCCCCATTTCTAGCCTTGTCTCATGTGTCACTGCCTAGCTGAGATCACCACCATGATGGGCCTTTGCCTTGATTTCAGGGTGGATAATAGAGCATCCAGCATCTGATTTAATTTTTGCAGGGATTTGAGTTCCCTGGGAAAACTCCCTGGAGAGATGCTCAGCTTAATCACGATTAAGGATGACAAAAATCTGGTGGCTGATCCTCTGAGAAAAGAGGGGCTGGGCTTGATCAGTAGGTGAACCTGGGGCATCTGCTGGAAGCTAATAGGTTTTGGGGGCCTTACTTGGTCTGCTTTCACCCCTTGGGCTGTCCTACACCGAGAGACCTGCTGGGAACACTGGTATTTGTGAGGGTGCTTCGATCTGGAGAAAGCTCCATCTGTTCCACAAGGTGTCATGGTTTTCTCTTTAATATCCTAGGGATTGTTGTCAGGCTGGGGATATGTGTGGAAGGAAGAGCCTGAGGATGCAGATGGAATGGAAGAAAATCTAAGTGATTAAACGGCTGTAGATGAGTGGAGATATGGCTTAAGAGATTGATGGCCGCCCGCTGGGTGGAGAGATGGAAGGAAAGATTGGATTCACGTGCAGCAGGATTGCAAATCTGCCCCCCCTTCCCATGTTAAATCGCATTTGTTATTGGTTTTTAGCCTTCCCCTGTGTAAACTTCCACACAGCTCTGTCCCACACCTTTACGGCCACACCTGCTATTTCCACCTCCCAGCCCCTCTGGTCTGTTTTGGGGGGAAAAGCCCATAAAACCCACCTCTTGCAGCCCCAGCAGCTGTTCGCTGTGCCGCTGTTTGCTTTGGCTGACGCGAGGGCGATGCGTTCTGGTGTGCGCACGGCAGCCTGCGGGAGTCCGTGTGCACAGGGGAGGGAAAGCTGCGGGTAAGGAATGCACTGAGCATCCGTGTGAGCCCCAGCAGGTGCGGCACTTCGGACTTTCTCACAAGAGCGGCTTCGGTGGTTCCTGGAGGCTGCAGCTCCCGGCAGAGCCCTGGGTCTCTGACCAGCTCTCTGTGCTTCACCCCGCGCAGGGTGAACACCCAGTGACTCGACAGGACTGGACTTGATGTGATTAACGAGCTGTACCTGGAGTAAATTCCTCTGTCCCTGCCTTGGTGGTGCTTTACACAATCTCCGGGGATGAGCGAGCGTGGGAGGGGAGCTGGCGGGACGTGCTGCGGGGACCTGCGGGGCTGCGGGCTGCTGGAGGCGGGGTGCGTGGGAGAGGCTGGCCGGGCCGGGATGGTCTGCGCCCCGCCAGCACCCGGGGCTGGGGGAAGAGTGGCCGCCGAGCGCTTGCTGTCCCCCACTAGGTGGCACTGGGAGCCCTGCGATGGTGTCCCTGTCCCCCCGCACAGCCGGGCTCCCCTCTCCAGGAGCAGAGCGCAGAGGGACCCGTACCCTGCGCTCCGACCCGTTCCCACCGGGAGCTGGGTGTCAGCTGGGAGCTGGGGTCACGCACTGCCAGTCATCCCAGGAACGGGTGATTGACACGTGTGCTGGGCTTCACATGCTGACCTGGCCGCTCCAGGAGTCGTGGCAGGGCGTGTGTCTCATGCGGAACTGGCGCCCTGACGGAGCTGGTGGGAGTCAGAGCCTGGCATGAGTCGTGCCAAGAGCCAGGGCATCCCTGGGAGCTGGTGAGTGCCACGCGGGGAGCCACTGCACTGCTCAGCTCCTGCTGGGAGCCACTGCATCCCGCTGGGACTGGGAGGGACATGTGCACTGCACTGGGAGCCACTGCATCCCAGGGCCCTGCTGGGAGCTGGGGTGTCACTGGCAGGTCTTGCTCTGCTGGGAGCTGGTGCATTACCCGTGTCCTGATGGGACACCATGCACCCTCTGCTCTGCCTCGCTGGGGTCAGTGTCTTTTGCACATATCCTGCTGGCAGTCTCACACTGGCTCTGCCCTGCTGGGAGCTGTTGTGTTGCCTGTGTCCTGCTGGCAGCTGGGGTGTCACTGGGAGCCTTGGCACTTCGTGTGTCCTGCTGGGAATCAGCTGGTCCCTGTGTTTTACTGGGAGCAGGTGCACGTGATGGGGCTCAGCCCCCAGCTCATCACATCATCCTGTGGGGAGTCAGGGCTGAGAGCTGGTCCCTGTCTGGCTGGGAGTCAGCATGTCACATGCTGGCTCTGTCACACTGTCCCCTCCTGTCTCTGCCAGGCTGTCACACAGAGCCCATTCCCCCAGTTTGGCCTCCTCCCTCCTTCCCTCCCAGCAGATCTCCTGTTCCCAGGGTGAGGGTCAGGGACACCCAGCCACAGCTTGCTCTGCTGAAGGGCACCCTGCCTGCAGTGGGCACTGCGATGTCTTGGCACTGTGACGACATTTTAATTAGTTCATTTAAATATCTGTAGTGCTGAGAATGAAATGCCATTAAATAAGCACATCCCCCACATCCCCAGCATCCTCTGGTGCCGTCCCCAGGAGCAGCATCAGGGTTTCAGATCTCTCCATGCCTGTCCCAGTGCCGGGGTCTGCCTGCCTCTCTCCCTCCCACCCAGCATGTCCCGTCTCTGGATCCTGCCCTGACAGCTTTGCTGGCTTTGCACTGTGCCTGCATCCTGCAGTGGCTGGGGCTTCCCCAGCCTTAGGGGATGCTCTTGGTCTCGCTCTGAGCCCAGCACTGCCCCGCAGTGTGAGTGGAAGGGAGGGTGAGTGTGTTACTGTTTCCCATGCAGGTGAGGTTGGGTGCTTCAGTTTGGTGTTCACCAGGATGTGGCCTGGGGCTGGTGAGAGGGGCTGGCAGGACGTGCAGGCAGCTCAGTGAGGCACGTGTGTGCTCCAGACAGCCCTGCAAGGGGCTGCCAGGCATGGCTCTGCTACACATGGCTGAGCTCCTGGGCCAGGGGAGTTTGGTACCTTGGCAGGTTGTTTGTTTGCAGTGGCAGAGACAGGTAAAGCAAGGACCTGGGTCCTCAGCACTGACAGCTGCTGGGGGACACCCCACAGTGGGATGGGGGGAGAATTGAAGGGTGAAGGTGATAACATGAGTGATAACTGAGATAAAGGCTGTAGCAGTCAAGGCAAAAGCCACACATGTGAGCAAAGCAAAACAAGGAATCCATTCACTGCTTCCCACTGCTGGCAGGTGTTCAGCCATCCCCAGGAGAGCAGGGCTCCCTAACACCTTACAGCAGCTTAGCAAAACAAATGCTGTAACTGCAAACATCACCCTCTTGCTTCTTCTTCCCCCTGCTTCATGTGCTGGGCGTGATGCTCTGTGGTCTGGGATATCCCTTGTGCTGGTTGGGATCGCCTGTCCCGCCTGTGTCCTCTCCCAAACTCCTGTGCACCCTTGGTCTGCTCACTGGATGAGAAATGCCTCGACACTGTGTCAGCACTGCTCAGCAGTATCTGAAACAGCCCAGCACAGAAGTGTTTCCAGCACAAAGCACAGCCCCACACCAGCTACTGTGAAGAAAATTAACTCTACCCCAGCCAAAAGCAGCGCTCTGGGGAACATCAAGAAATAATTGACCTCCCTCCTCTGACCCCAGCAGATGACAGATGCGAGCTGGTTGCAGTCTCTTGGTTCAGCTGGAGCCCTGGGTATTCACCTGTGCCTCCTGATGGTCTAGACTGATTGGGAAGGTGATGGTTATGATAACTTCAACTTTCCTTCTGTACTTTTCTTTGCCCAGTTAATCTGCCTTTTCTCCATGAAGTTGCACTATCCATTTTTGTTTCTAGCTTATGCTGACTAGACCTGAGTGTAACAACATTCTGCTGTCCCTGGAATGAATGCAGGAGTTGGAATGCTGGTTTGAGCCTGGTTTTCTGTTGCATAGCTGTTTTCAGTTCTCCAATGTGCTTTTATTTGCTCAACGAGCACCAGTTGCAGAGTGCACACGTGATGACCCCACTCAGGTGACCGCAGCTGCCCGCTGCTTTTACCTTGAGGTCACTCTCAGCTCAGACTAGATTTTCAGTGGTGACTGGTGAAGCTCTGTAGATCCTATTAGCAGCCTCTTGAGCTTGGTGAGACCTGTGTGTGCAGAGCAGCAGCCTCTGAGAGAGCAGCTCAGGTAGGTTCTGGGGTGCCTGAGGCATGAGAGGAAGTCTAAGGTGACAGAAAGTGGGTCCTCTGTAAAAATATTGCTGGTTGTGCCTAAACTCGGCTCCTGGAGGGATGTTGCAAGTCACGGCCAGGCTGCTTAAACGTGCTCAGGTTGTCACTAGAGGGAGCAGCATGTGGTTGTTTTTGTTTTTTTTTTTTTTCCCCTAAATCTTGAAAGAAATGACAGGATGCAGACATTTAGCTGGTGGAGCAGTTTGGCAGGAGGGATGCAGGAGAGATGCTGCAGTACCTTTGGCTTAATAAACACTCTGTACATGCAAGGGGATCTCCTGTGCCACTTGGCCAGCGGGGTCTGGGGGAGACAGGCAGGAGCAAAGCACCTCAAAGAGCTCCGTTTGCTAAGCAGGAATGACTTCTCCACTCTCCTTTTGGCTCTCAGAAGTGCCAAGGTTTGAGGATGGGCAGGGCCCTGCCAAGTGCAGGCACTGTGTGCTCTGCAGGGGAGAGGGCTGGAGTGGCAGGGATGCGGGGTTTAGCTGGCTTTGCTGCTACTGTGAATTAACTGGGTTTGCTGTGTCTGTGAGGGGCCCTCTCTGACGCAAGCAGCTGCTGGAGATCTCCTTCACCAGCTCCCTGTTCCCAGATCCTGCTGCCACTGCACGGCTGAGCAGGGCTAAGCTGTGTCTCTGTGCCCATCGGAGGTACCCCCTGAGCCAGGGTCTAAATACAAGATGAGGAGCAAGGGATTAAGAGACAAAGCAAGGAAACAAAGAGCCCATAATGGTATCCTGCCTTGCCTTGAATTGGACAATTCCCCTATGACTAGTTGGTGGGCAGTGGATTACTCAGTGGGTGGAAAGGGGTCTGGAGTCAGTCTTGTGGACTTCATTCCCTCGTTTGTAAAATGATGTTGTGAACATCTGGCTCACACATGGAGCGTGACACTTGGCTCACAGAGGCATGTAAATGCTTTCAGATCCTTGAATGGCTGTTGCTGAAATGCGAAGGATCATCGCTAATGAAGTCTGCAATAACACTGAGGGAGTGCTTGTGTTTGCTGCAATTTGTAACCATGTTCTAGCACTTGTTAACGAATGCTATTGTGGGCTGCACTGCGACCAGGAACACTTGAGGATAAACAGGACCAAGTGGCTGCTCCTGCTTGGTGCTGCTGTTTGTCACTGCAGGTGTTGAAATGTGTGACGCTGTGCAGCAGGGCTCTAAGGGGGTGACCACGGTGAGAGGGGACACTCAGCTACCGGGACTTCCTTCCTGGTTTTTCCATCTGCTCCACTCACACAGAACTCATGGGCAAATGCCCCCACTGCCTGGTGCAAGTAGAGTGGTGGGGAGCTGAATATCCACAGGACATCAGGAAAATGCAGCTGGTAGACTGGAGGTTTGTTTTAGACAACATGGCTTGGAGCAGTGACGCTCTCAGACATGGGCTGTGATTGTTGGGCTTGTCCTGTGCAGGATCAGGAATTGAACTTGGTGGTCTTTGTGGGTCCCTTCCAATGCAGGATATTCCATGATTGTGTGAAGGCAGTGACTCTCCATCAAGAGAACTGGGTGAGGATGTGAAGAAGCAGCAAATGTGCAAAGTCAAAGGCACAGAACTGAGATTAATCAGAGGCCTGCACGGATGAGCAGTTTGCAGCTGAACTAGACATACAAAGGAGCCAGACAGGAGGTGGAAGCAGAGGCAGGTGATGGAGGAGGAGTATAGAGCTGCTGTCTGATTTTGCAGGGGTAAGATGACCTGGAGCTGAATGTGGCGAGGAGAGTGAAGGGTGACAGAAATGATTCTGCAGGTACCTAAACAGCAAAGGGCAGAGGAGCCTCAAGGTGGGCCTGCTGCTGGACAGTGCCAGGGACCTGGTGACAACAGATGGGGAAAAGCTGAGGTATTTGGTGCCCTCTTTGCTTGTGTTAAAATCAGACTTCAGCAATCACAAACCCCTGAGTCCAGGGGAAAAGTCTGGAGCAAGGAGGACTAACCCTCTGGCTCAGACCGCTGAATCAAGCTGGACTCCTAAGTGCTTAGGCTGAAGCACCTCCCTTATGGGGAAAGGCTGGGAAGCTGGGACTGTTCATCTTGGAGGAGAGAAGGCTCAGGGGCACCTTATCTATGTTATAATTATCCACTCCTGATGGGAGGCAATGGAGAGGAAGGAGCTGGACTCTCCTCTGCAGTGTCCAGTGACAGGACCAGAGGCAGTGGGCACACAGGAGGTTCCAGCTGAGCAGAATGGGAGCCTTTTCTGTTGTGAGAGTGATCAAACACTGGCACAGCTTCCCCAGAGAGGATGCAGAGTCTCCATCTGTGGAGTTATTTAAAAGCCATGGGGACTCCTGCCCCTCCTCCCCTGTGCCCATCAGTGGACATAGATCCTGTGCAGGCTGTGACCCACAATTCCTTCCAGACCCTTCTTTGTCCCTTCTCTGCCCATGGGGATGACTGCCCTGACTCACTTCTCACTTCTTTTCCTGACTGCATCTCCCAAGTCCTTGGGATTGGTCTGAGTCCAACGCCTGTCCTGTGATACGCTGGCAGCTCCTCCTGTGCTGGCATCCCCCATGTGGTGAATCACCTGCCTCCAGGCCTGTTATCTGGCTGTGAGGAGAAAGGCTCCATAGGACTGACCCAAACCTCATTGTGTGACCCCTCACTTGATGCATCTTCCATCAGACAGCGAGCCATTTCTGTCTTGTCTTTGAACAGGTCTTTCCCAGGTGCTTTCCCACCATGTGGACATTGAAGCTCCCTTAACTACTCTAGGAGGCTGTCACCAAACAAATGTCAAAAGTCTTGTTAACATCAAGAGGTGATAACTGTTGTCTTTCTTCCTTTACAAAGTTCTTTGGCCTGGCTCTCCAGTGAGCTGGGCTGTCTGAAGGAGTTGTGTTTGTTCCTGCTCCCTTCCTCGCTTGCATCTCATGCTTGTGATAATGAAAGCTAATCTAATGGGTCCCTATAGACCCAGATTTTATTTTCTTCCATTTCCTTTTCATTTTCCACTTCATTTGCCCTCTCTGTGACCTTCTAAGCCTACTTGGTTGCCTCTGGAGCCCGAAACCCAGAAACCTGCATCAGTGCCTTGAGATGGGCTTGTCAGGCACATCTCATTGGAAACCCTTCCCACAGAGGAGCGCTCCTTACCCTGCTCCTGCTGTGTCTGAGGGTTAAATCTCATCTTCTTGTAGACACCAATAAGCACCAGCTGCTGCTGTTGTCTCACAGAGGTCTTTGTGACCTTCTCCGTGTACCCAAGAGAGCTGATCTGAGCTTTCCAGCTCTGAGAGGTGGACATGTCATGTCTTTCTCTCTCACCTGATGGACAGTTTTCCACCCTCTCTGTTCCTTCAGGGCTCAGTGTCCTGCCATTTCAGTTTTGTCCTTTTGTGCTGGTGACATTGCTTTTAGCTGGTGCTGGTTGTAATCAACCTGGTGCTGATTCCTCCTTTTGCACCCCACAAAGTTCAGCTTATTGCTCCCTTCCTTTTCCTCCTGCCTTGCCCTGGCAGCCAGAGAGTTTGTTCAAGGCCCTGTTCTTCACCAAATTAGCAGATCTGTTGCTGCTCTTTGTTTCTGTAGTTCAGCCTTCCAAGACATTCATAACAAAGCTCAGGGCTTATGTTTTTTTGCCTTTCTTAAATCAGCATTTTAAATTTTCTGGTTCTCCTCTGGAGGCTCCCCAGTTGTTTTGGCTCAGTCACCTTCATCCATGTTGCCTTTCATATTTGTCCTTTCCCCAGTCCTCCACACAGAGTCACTGCTGAGTGTGGGTCTGCACTGTTCCTGTCCCAGCAGATCCTCCCCAGTGTGTTCCAGGTTGTCCTTTTGTCCCCAGAGCTGCTTCTCTGCACTGCTGGGACTTTCTGGAGGTCTGAGTTTTCTGTTCTCCCTGCAGCCCTTGCCTGTGTCCTCACAGCACACAAACAGCATCCCTTGTTCTTCCAGAGCAGGCTGATGCTTTCCTGGGTTCAGTTTGAGTTTTCCCAGACAATCTGTTGCCCCTAGTAAATCATAATTCTGATCACTTATAAAGCTCTCCTGGTTATTTTTAGCTGGCATCTCCAGGGCATTTGGCAAAGTGATGCAAGGTTCCTTCTGCTCCTTCTCTGGCAAGTGGGACTCCTCCATCAGCCTTTTCCTGTTGTCTGGACCTGTTGTACTACTGCTGTAGCCACCTGTGCAAAATTCCCAGGCTGTTTTTTAGTAAGAAAACTCTTCAACTTATTTATTTAATTTTTTTTATCCCATTATCACTTGCATGAGGAATCCTTGCAAGTTCTCCCGTTCCTGGTTTACCCTGTGGAATGTAGTGGCTGCTGTAGAGCTGACACACATCACTCCACCAAGCCCTGGTCCTTCCTCTGTGCTGACCAGATGACCTGCAGGGCATTTGGCTCTCTGTGGGTATCTTCTCAGTGCCCAAGGGGATGCTGACACCTGGCTTGAGGCACTGAAAACTGCTCAAGGTCCCTCTAACTGAGCTGGGGGGTTGCAGGACACTTGACATGAAGATGTCTAGATCATGTAGCACAGTCATGGACCCTGGCTGGCATGGGAGGGCTGTGGTGAAACCTTTTACCCAAGAAACCCGTACAAAGACACCTAGAGAGGTTTTCCCTTGCACTGATGCTCATTTTCCATTGTTTCTCATTCAGTGTAGTGGATATGAGGCTGGAATGAAGTGGTGTTCAGCTCTGTGGGATCAGCAAAGACATGAGCTGCTGTGCTGGTGTCAGGGGATCAGAAAGGCTGCTGTATTGTATCTGGAGGGAGTAGAGATAATAAAAATCCTTCTCTCTTTCCTGTCTGTTTTTTTTTTTTTCCTTGAAATCCTGCTGGTCTAGGCTGGGATATGCTGTGAGAAGATATCCAGACTGGTATCCTAGAGAATGGTGATTACAGGGCATCCTGTGGTTTGCATCCTGGATATAGTGGAGACTGGAATATTGGTAGGGACCCCTGTGCTACCAGGATGCTCCTGTGTGCAGTCCTTGTGTGCCAGCAACTGGATTTCGAAGCCCAATCTGTGCACAGCAAGAGACTCACAGGAGATGGAGCTGTCTGTGCCAGGGATGTCCATCTTTGTGCCTCTGCCTTGATTGTGCCAGAAGGATTTCCTTCCTTTGAAGTCATTCATCCCTTGGAGCAGAACTTGTCTGCTTGCTTTGAGTTTCCTCTTATTTCATGAGCACTCAATACATTCTCCTTCCAGGATGCCAAGGAAATTTCAAGTATGCCCATTTAGCTTGCAGGGATGACTCGATCCAATGGATTTTCTCTTACTCCATTAGACCATTTCTCCCCCTGCCCTTTTCCTTTTCCTTGATTGAAAGCTTCTGAACCCTTCTTGCAGTTTTCAGTCCATCACTTGCTCAGTCTCTGCGTGACATCCAGTTCTCTGTGAAGGTGCTAAGCACAGGGAAATGCCCTCCCTCAGACCCATAGACCACAGGCTGGTGAATCTGACCCTGACCTGGCTCCATATAAAGGGAATTTCTGCCCTTTTATTGGTTGCTTTTCCTCTAAGGAACTCAGTTACTTTCAGTGCCACTTCTGCTGCATACATCACTAAGTTCCTGGGTATGAGATCATCTAATAATGACAATAAATGTGCAAAGGAGGGCTGGGTTTTAGTGTAGGTGTAGGTGATGAACACTTGTTTGGCTCTAAAGGCGGTAGGAGATGTGGCTTGTGTTCCACCATGAGCCACAGAAGCCTGCAGATACCACTGCCCAAGGCCAGGGAGGAGGATGAGGCTGCAGAGGGGAGTCTATGATCAAAAGAGACCACTGGGCTGTAACACCCAGGCTGGGACAGTGAGAGAACAGGCCCTTCCCAGCATTTCCACAGCTCCTCCCTGCGCTCTGCAGGGCTGGTGCTCTCTGCAGCGTGAGCTGGAGGGGTTAACACCGTACCCTGAGCTACCCTATAGCAGTGTGAGTGATAATGCAGTCCTCCTGACATCCTTAACCATAGACCTGAGATCAGGGCACCTTCCCTTCAGTCAGACCTAGGGACTGCTGGTACCAGCCACAGGTTATAAACTAATTCTGGCAGTTGGCCATAAAACTGCTCCTTCTCGTGAGACATGGAGGCGTCTGGTGTCAGCCTGACACAAACCATTTGACCAGGGGAAGGCCTCTCTCCTGGTGGGATTGCAGAAGGGCTGATGCTCTTAGTGAAGCTGGAAGTGTAGAGAGAGGAGCTCATAACCCTGCACTAATAAATATTAAATGCCTGTTATCAGGCCTGGCATTTGCTTTGTGGCTCCAGCTTCTTTTGCCTGCTTTGGAGGTTATCCACTGAAGGCAACAGGTTTATCAGCAAGTTCAAGCATGTTTGGACTGCAAGGTCTCTCCTGGTGTCTGGCACGTGAAATTATCCTAATCTGCCTTTAATATCCCAGCCTGTACTCTGGGTGCCATGACACACAATCTCTGCCCTGCACCTCTGGTTCGGGTTACTGCTGCTCACAAAAGGCTTTAATCCTCTCTCCATCTCTGTAAATGCTGCAGTGTGCTCAGTTCCCCCCCACCCAACAACGCAGGGTGCCTGAGCCTGGGGACTCACAGGGCAGCAGAGACTGAGGGGCTGTTCTGGGGAGCAGTGGGGGCTGTGCTTTCAGGGTGAATGGCAGCCCAGAAATGAACCTGGTGATGTTTCATCCCTGGTCCCCAGGGATAAGGGGCGATCTCCATCACTGGGGATTCCTGGGTGATGGGTGCAGGAGGTGCAACAAGGCTGCTGCAACGAGAGGAATCTGGCATTCAGTGAGCAGTTGTGTAGAATCCTCTGTGGAACACCTCTCCTGGTCCCTGAGTCACCCTGTGCTTGTGGATAACAACAGGAGTTCTGCCAGAATAGCAAATGAAGGACCAACTTCCTCCTGACCGCTTGGCTCTGCAGGGATGAGCAGCACCCTGCTCAGGCAGTTCCTTTACCTGTCTGCTCCCAGGGAACAGAGCTTCACTTCCCATCTCCACAGCAGGGACTGAGACCAGCATGGTGGCTGCTGCTGGTCCCCCTCATTCCAGAAGCTTTAAAAAAGGAACCCAGAGGGGAAAGACCATATTTTTGATAAGGTTTTGTTATTTGGGTTTGGGGTTCTTTTCCCAGGCTTACTGGCACAAGAAGGCAAAACAAACCAGTCTGGAGAGTGGCCAGGTGACTTATTAAAACCCAAACAAAATCACAGAACCCCACCAAAGCTAACAGGTCACTAGTGCAGCTTCCTGTCTGAACGTGACTGTGCTTGTCTGTGGCAGGGCACCTGGAAAGGATTTTCGTTGTTTTCCCTTCTTCCTGCTGTCAAGGAAGATGGTATTCTTGTTTCTCCCCATCTCAGGGTGTGAAGCTCTAGGAATGCCTGGGAGAGCTCTCCCCTCACTGCTAAGGCAGCAGTGGTGGCTCCCAGCTCGGTCCAGAGCTGCTGAACGGGCTCTGTTGAGAGCATCACTGGCTCCCAGGACACCCCACCAGAGAAAAGGCTCCCAGATAGGGCCAGTAGCCCACTGGGATCAGACAGAGGCAGTTCAGACCTGGCTCTGTGCTCTGCCAGAAGAGTTCAGTTGGGATAATTACACCAGATCGTTAGAGAGCAATGGGAGTGGAAAGCACAGATTAAATGGCCGCTATTTCTGCTCTGTGTGTTGTGCACAGAAGGCAGATAGCAGTGTCAGAGGCCGGTAGGAAATGCTTTTCAGGCTGGCTGTGGGCAGCAGAGTATTTGGACAGAACTGCTCCGAGATCCAGGCTGGTTTGAGCCCAGCAAAGGGCTCTTTGGAGCTGGTGAGGAGGGGCTTCACCCTTTTCTCCCAGGACTGGCACTTTGCTGCTGCTGTTTATTGCAGGAGGCGAAAATCTCAAACTTGAGTTGTTTGGAGCACTCAAGATCTGGTTTCTTGTTTGTTTGCTAGACATCCCCTCCCCAGCTGGTTGGCACAGTGGTCTCAGAATTTGCTTTAGTCCCTTCCCACGAGCTCCTCCTCCCCAACACGGTCTGGGACCTACATTGTGGGTGTGAGGATGTGAGGAAGGATTTTGGGTCCTGTGTCTCTCACTAGGGAAGAACCTTAACTGTGTGGAACAAAGAAGGATCTGGTTGCCTTAACAGAAAATAGCAAAAATAGAAAACCCTGTGCATGTCCTGCCGAGCTGGGAGGTGTCTCAGGGCTCTGTCTGCCGCCTCAGATGCTGAGCTGTGTCTGCTCACGACAGTGACAAGTATTGCTGCAGGGTATGTCCCTTCAGGCCACTCCAAAGGGCACAAGGAGTTCCAGAAGCTCCCAGGGCATTGCAGTGGGGAGGAATCTGCACTCCTGAGGGCTGGATAAATGATTCCTGCTGTAGCTCAGCTCAGGAGTTGTTTGCTCAGACCAAAAGAAGATGTTGTGTCCCATACAAACCAATCTCTTATTTCAAGGTAAATCAGGAGTCGGCTGTGAAGAGGGAATATCTGGTGATCTGGAATTCAGCATGGCATGGACAACTGAGGCCTGGCTAGCCAGGAAGAAGCAGCACAGGGGAAACCAGCCCCAGCTGTCCAGGGCCAAATTCTATGGAGTGACAGTGTGACAGCAGAAACAACACAAACTCTTCCCCGCTGACTCCTCAGTCCATGAGGTTCTAAGATTTTTAGCCACTTCCAGTTGGCCAATGAGCACAAAAATGATATCATGGTAAAGGAATTGCTAGGCCAGAACTGCTGCCTCATGTGAAGTTATTTAAGTGTATCTTATGATATATTTTTATGTGCTGGTAATTATCATCCTTTCCCAGATTGCCCTACTTACGCTTTCCTCTTGCATCGTTACTTGTTCATGCAGGAGCATTTTCCCTGGGGGGGTGTCATCAAATACGTTATAAAAGTGGAAAACACTGAATTGTGTTATAGAGAACATTTTGCCTTTTTTTTTTTTTTTTTTTTAAATAACTTGCTTGTATGCAATTAGCATAAAGTTCTTTATAATCAGAGGTCTCCTGGTGAAAGAGATCGAGTGGATTTGAACCATCCCACTGTCCCAGGCAGAAGCTTCACCAGGAGAGATCACACCAAGCAGCCCCATTCTGCACAAAGCTGGCATGGTACTGATACCATGATGATTTTTGTCTTTTCTTTTATACCCCTGTTAGACCTTTTTACAATTTCTGTATGCTTGGTGCTTTTTGCCTCCATTCTTGGACTTATTTGTCAAGCTGGGAGACTGAACATTTTAGAAGCTTTGTAGTGAGGGATCAGTGTGCCCAGAGCCCAAGGGCCTCTCCAGAACACATTTTGTAACCTGAGATAGAACCATCCAGGGGAAGGTTCCTTGGGGATGGGGGCTCACTGGAGCCTCTCATTGGGGAATTTTTGATAGATGTGCTAATTAGTAACACCTACAATGTGATCCCAGACCTTTTGTGAGTGGGCACTGCGGGGTGCATGGAGGTGCATTCGATCTGGACGTGGTGCACCTAAGGATCCTTAAATTAAATACCAAGGTAAAATCCCTTTTCCCCTTCTAACCATGTTTGACTCTTGATTTTAAGACCAGGAAAAGGCATCTGTGCAAGTGCCTGGCTGTGGAAGGTGCTCCCTGAGCTGGGTAGAAGATGCAGGTGTCAGAAGAGATGCTCCCATTGAGATTAGAACCAAAAAGAAGTAAAAGACACTGTGGGGGAGGAGATGGGTCTGCTCTGGGGATTGCAGGTCCCTTAGGATTGTGGAGAGGCTGCTGCCTGTCCAGCAGCCCTGTGAAGGGTCTCAGCAGACAGATGTGGTTGGTGCAGAGATGCTGTTTTTCTGTAGGTCTCTGCTCTGTCAGGATGCAGTTCTCAGAAACCCATTCCAAGTCACCAGCTTGGCTGGAGAGGGTAATGGAGCATGTGGGGACTCTGCAGAGGCCACTCCTAAGCAAACAACACAGCTGGCAGCTGTCCTGAGGAGTGGCAGAGTGGACAATCTCATTTTGTTGAACTTCTGGGCTGACAGGGCTGGACTCACCACGTTGATATCTCTGTCATCCAGCTGTGAATCCAATCCATCTCCATGGCCTTCTCTGTATTCTTGGCCTCAGCATCCCTCTCCCCATACCTGCAGGTCTGTCTCATGGGATGGAGACTTTTCACAAGGGCATGGAGTGACACTGACAGAGGGCCAGTTTGGATCAGAGATTGGGAAGAAATTCTTCCCTGTGAGGGTGCTGAGGCCCTGGCACAGGGTGCCCAGAGCAGCTGTGGCTGCCCCTGGATCCCTGGCAGTGCCCAAGGCCAGGCCGGATGGGGCTTGGAGCAACCTGGGCCAGTGGGAGGTGTCCCTGCCCATGGCAGGGGGTGGGGCTGGATGAGTTTTATGGTCCCCTCCAATCCAACCCATTCTGGGATTCTGTGACCTCTGTGCACAGGGCTGCACCAGCAGCTGAGAGACTGAAAAACTGTTCTGTGGGGTTGGGCACAAGTCCCTCTTTCGGTGGCTCTGTTGGCCTTGGTGTGCTGTGTGGGGGGTGGGTGTGGGAAGAAATCTGTCCTGGAAGAAACTGGGGCCAGTGGAACCTGGCTGGCTTCAGGAAGGTCTGACCTGGGATAAGCATTGCAATTGGTCTGCAAGAAGGTTTCCCCATCAGGTGGAGAGTTGTTAAGGGCTTTACTGGACAGTGGTGCCCCAGTGAGCAGCTGCAGCACCTTCTATCTCTCTGCTCTCCCCTGATCCTCTCTGCTCTGCTCTCTATAAGCTCCTTCTGCTTTAGTGAGTTCCATGGATTGGGGGCAGGTTCTTGGCTGAATTGGGGTCAGAAACTCGGAGATGAGAAGGGATGGGGGTGTGTCACCTCTGGGGAAAGCTCAGCACCAACAGCAGACCCGGCTGGCTCGGCACACGCAGCCTTTGCCTTCACACCCTCCAGGAATCACCACGCCACTGGAGGAGCTGGAAAACCTCCTCTGGTTGGTTGTTCTCAGCCCAGTGCAGGGGTTAACTATGAGGCTATGCAAACACCAGAAATGGGAGGAGGATGTTCATCACTGGCTCTCCTGTAATGGTTTTTCACTCGTAAAAGGTGTCAGATCCATGCTGGGAGTTCTCACCCGTGGGAGGTACAGAGGGAAGAGAACAGCACTCCTTGGCTTCCTACAGCAGCTTAGGAGGAAAAACATGGCAGGAAGGTGCTTGCCCGGGTTTCTGACTGGGTGGGATCACTCAGGTTGTCCTAATCCATAATTGCTGGTGACGTGCCAGATCCCCACCCCACAGCCCAGGGACTCTGGGGGGACAGTGTGTAGAGCTGCAGTGAGGGGTGGGGACCACAGGCTGCTCCTCTGAATGGGATTGGCTTGTTGGACACCCCTGTGGGTGACCTCTGAGGGCCCTTAGAAGGGGAAGGCACAAGTGGAAAAGACGTGAGGGGTGCCAGAAGAGATTCTGGAGTAAATTGACTGGCACAGAGGGAAGATCATGATGTGTAGAAAGGGATGTGACTGCACTTTTCTCGGGTTTCTGGACAGTAAATGGAGTGAACTGAAGGGGGCAAGCTTAGAGCTTGACTGCACAGTGTGAAGAGAAATCAAAGTCCTGGGTGGAGAAGGGGCCTGGGAAAGAGCCTTCTAGGAGGAGGGGGAGAAACTTTCCATGGTGAGTTGTGCAGTGGATGAGAGCCAAGATTTTGAGGAGATGTTTAACTTGTTTGCCATCTGACAATTCAAAATATTTTTTTCCAAATTTAAATTTTAGATTGTCCACATTTAAGCATCCAGGCCTTGGATAATCTCCTTCCTTGGTTTTTGCAAGCACTGAGGCCTGGGTTGTTTTCCCCAAATCTTCCTTTCATGCCACCAAATTGATTTGCTTCCCAAATCTCTTGCTGGACATTCCTAGAACACCTTCATGCCCTGTTCCTAGTGGCCTGGAATCTGACCTGGGCCCTGCACAGAAGACCTCTGTTCATTATCTGGATATTTCCAGCTCCCCAAAGAGTCTAAATGTGTAACCATGGCTCTGCTCAGAGCAGACCCACAGTGTGGGGCTCTGGGACCCAGAGGGTGGTTTAACCCACGTTAAAGGATGCTGTTGTAGCAAGGAGAGCTGAGATCCGATGCAGAACTGGCTCATTCTGTGTCTGGGGCATCGTGTGAACCCCCAGGGCCATGAGATGTGGGGGGCTAATCCTGCCATGCTCGCTGCAGGAACAGGACCTGGTCCCTGCAGCTGCTGACCTGCAGGAAAAGGATTTGCTGGTGCCTCCAGTCAGCACTGACAAGGCTTTTCAAGGCACCTGTTAAAGTGGGTCTCTAATGCCTTAAGAATTCCTTTAGTTCATAAATCTCTCCCGAAAGAACCCATTAAAAAAAGGGGAAAACTACAAACAAATAGTTAGTGCTGAGGACAGGGCCATAAAACAGGGAAAGATCTAAGCTAAAGGCTGTGTTCTCTTCTTACCATAACAAAATTTTGTGCCACCAACCTCTAAAAGTCTGATACAAGTGTCCCAAACTTCTGCAGGAGCATCTTAATGGATAAGTACTGCTGCTCATCCTCTGCAGTCGAATGCAGTGAGGTATTTTTATTGGATGATTGGGAGAATCCAGTCCTAAGCCATTGGGGGGTTAGGAAGGGATCTTGCTCCCGTGGTCTGTGTGTGAGTAGCTGGGATGGAAGCAGTGGGACAAAATCCAGTGGGCACCTGGCAGAGGAAAGAGAGGTCTCAGCGTGTCAGGGACTGATGGATGCCTCCCAGTGCTGATGGGTGTGTCTAATGTCTCTGCACACCTGGACCGTGTTCAGCAGCATATTTGGAGAGCAGAAAATGTATCCTGGCAACTTGCTTTATTTAGCTGCAGTGTGCAAACGTGAGGCTGTTCCTGCCTTTCACTCCTCATATGTCAGCGTGACTTTGAAGTGACAGATCTCTCCAAGATATGGAAGTGTCAGCATGCCATGAGCAGCAGCCCAGAGCTCCGATGAAGCTGTGGGTGGTGATTTTTCTCAGCACGGATTTATCTGACTGCAGAGAAACACTTCTTACCCTGTTCAACACATACTTTTGAAGCAAGAGGCTGAGCATGATGTTATGGGAAATCCCCTCACAGACCTCTCCTATGCAGGTAATATTCTCTTCTCCTTTGTTTTTAAATCTCCCGTGCCAGAGGTTTTTTCTGCCTTCCAGTGACTCCTAACAGTGCTGCCTGCAGTTACGAACACTCAGCTTTGCTACCCCAAGGTTACAAATTCCGTGCTTGGGTGTCCTTTCTAACGGAGACAAAGAGGTTTTCAGCCTCGCTGCTTCTGTCAGGGCGGGGGGTGAAGAGCCAGACCTCCCCGAGGTGCAGTTTTTGGGAGGAAAAAAAGCTCCAGGGCAGGAGCTGATGTTCACCCATCCCTTGGACTCCGCTGGTGTGCGTGGGAGCCCCGGGCAGGCTCCGCACGCCGGGCAAGGCTGGACGGGCCGTGCGCTTCCAGGCACAAGCTGCTGCTTGCTGCGAGGCACGGCAATGCTGCTCGCCGTGGAAATGGCCCTTCTTTGATTTCCTAGCCCTCCCCTGCCGCTGTCACGCTGGCTGCCAGCTCCTCCCGGCCGGGCTGCTCGGAGGAGCCGCTGGAGGAGGCAGCCGGGGCAGCCTGGCACCGCGGCTGGCACTGCCTGTGCCAAGTGCTTTTGTCTCCATGGCTCGGGGAGGTGCTGTGATTTGTGCTCTCGGTCACTGACAGGTCTCAGCTGACAGCTGCCTCCCTCCCTCCCTCCTCCTCCTCCTTTTGTAGAAATGACTTGTGGAGCAGCTAGTTGAGACATGACAAAGTTTTGAAAGAGGGAATTTTGTTTCCCATACGGTTCCATGGGAAAGGTCACCGTTCCACCCCCGGTGCCACTCCGGGTGAGCTGAACACACACAGCTGTGCCCGCTGCACGGGGAGGGAGCCTGGCACAGGGCTGGGCACAGGGCAGGGGATGCAGGGCAGGGGATGCAGGGATGGGCTTGGGCTGGCACCAGGGGCTGGGGAGGGCAGCTGGGCTGGTGCTGCTGCAGGACAGGGTGGGCCTTGTATGGCAGCCCCGGGCAGGCCTCCAGCAGCACATCAGCCCTGCATGGCATTGTGCACCTCTGGAAAGGCTCTGGACTCAATGGCACTAGATCCACGTGGTGCCCTGGCTGTGTGCAATGAAGAATTCACCTGTGCAGTGTTTGAGTATCAACAGAGAGCCCTGAAACGTCTCTCAGCTGGCTCAGTGTCTCCATAAAAGCACAGCTCTTGTGAATGGTTGTAACCTAAGAGGGGAAATGGTCTCTGATGGTGTTTGACCCCTGTACCTGGCTGGTTTCCTGAGTCTGTACCTGAGCATAAGTCTGTCAGTGTAAGTCACAAAGCACCTGCAGCTTGCACTTGTAAACTGTTCCACTTGTGGGTTACTTGTGGGGCAGCTGGTCCTGCTCTGCCCCACTGTGACTTGCAGTGGGCAGATCCTTGCCTTTCATGGCTGAAATGGCTCCCAGAGATCCATTGGACATCAATTGATGTTACTCACAACGACTCAGTCTGTATGGAGCAAGGGCCAGGTGGCAGGTGGGAGGATTCCCCTTCTGCAGCACAGGTGGTCCCAGCAGGTATCCATGCCACGTCCCTGGGTGCCACAGGGGCATCACCCAAGGCAGCAGAGAGGCTTTGAGCCGAGGTGCTTTCTGGCCAGAAGGCCATTGCTTGAAACCCTGCTTGAGCAGGGAGGTTGCACCTGATGGCCCCCAGTGGTCCCCTGTAACCTTCCCCATCCTGTGATTCTGGGATGGCAGAGTCTGTGATTCTGTGATTCTTTCCCCCTTGGGTCTGGGGAAGGCCTGCTGGCTTTGCTACCCTGCCTGGGGGAAGAGGGATTTTTCCCTAGCTGCTGCCTCAGTGGCCACAGTGCCCCGTGCTGGTTCTGAACTTGCTGCTTTTTCTGGTGGTGGCACCAGGAAAACCACATTAACTCCAACATACATCTACCTGCCAAACCCCACCCTCTAACACTCAGCTAAAAGCCCGTGGTCTCTGGGATGGGGTGGGTTTGGAGCCTGTGGTGCCTTTGTGTTCATTGTACCCAGAAGCCTTCAGATGCTGTTTGGCTGGAACGCAGTGTAACATCACTGACTCTGCTTGCAAATGGGTTCAAATGGTTCTTGGATGCTCATGGGCTCACCACTGCTGGCTCCCTCTTGCTTCCAGTTGCTTTAGTTGCCTTACAAGACAGCAGAAAACCCTCAGTGTGTTCCCAATGGCACATTTTGCAGGTAAGGTGTGCCCAGAGTGCTATTAGCCTTCTGTGAATGAAAGCAAAGGGACCTGCTGCAATAGGAAGCAGATGTTCTGGGAAGTTCCACCGATTCAAGGGAGGCTGATCTGAGACCCAGTCCCTGATGTGTGTGTGCCCATGTGTGCCCTTTGCATGGCTCACTCTGTTGCCAAGGAACAGGAGCTGAGATGAGCACCAAGGCTTCACCCATGGAGTGTTGGTCGTGTTCCACAGCTGAACGTGACGAGAAACCTCTTTGACTTGTGTGCCTTGACATCCACAGTCAGGTGAAAACAGCTGGTTCTCCTTGGCTGATCCCAACCCAGGTTACCCAAGGTGCTTTTTGCCTTTTGGTGTGGAGTAGCTCAGCTTCCTTTCGGGGGGAATTCTTGTAAGGAGGTGAAATGTGAACAAAGTGTAGCTTGGCTCCTTCAGCAAGACTGGAGCAAAGGGATTGCAGTGCTCAGAGAGTCTGTGAGTGCAAAGGGGATGTGCATGAATCAGAGAGCTCTGCCCCAGATGTCAGGATTAGAAGTGACTTTTATGCAAAGGAGAGGATGACTCAGATATATTTGAATAATCAGTTAAAAATTGTTTTTTTCCTTCCTGATCGAGTACTGGTGTTAAAACATAACAGGACTTCAATGCTGTCCCTCCTTTGTGAGCTGTACAAGTATGCAACCCATACTGCTGGTTTTTGTCCTTCTCACTGGAAAAACCTCTCAGTTTATGTGTTCTTAGGACCCAGGGTTGTTTGAACTCAAAAGAATCCAGGTCTGAGGCTGGCATTGGCTTCCTCCAGGAGGAAAAGGCTTTGTTAAGACTTCTGAGCCAGAGTGGTGCAACTGTGGTGTCCTGGTTTGCAGAGACAAACCAGGAGTGGAGAGGCATCTCCCAGTGTGGAGAGGCTGCTCAGTGACTCTGCTGGGCGTCCTGGACTGGGGAAACTGCTCTTGTCATTGTTAGGCCTGGACAAATGAGATCAAACCCTGGCTATCTGACTCCATGCAACCTCCTTTCTCACTGAAACTTAGCACTGGTGAGTAGAGTAAATACCCTCATAAAGGGTGTCTGCTTTGGACAGTGGAGGAGAGATAGAACCATGGAATTGTGGAGTCAAATAATCACAGACTGATTATTTGGTTTGGACTGGGAGGGATTTTAAAGCTCATCTCATTCCAATCCCCCTGCCATGGACAGGAAAACCTTCCACTGGTCCAGGTTGGCCCTGAATATTTCCAGGGATGGGGCAGCCACAGCTTTTCTGGGCAACCTGTGCCAGAGCCTCTGCTCCCTGACAGGGAAGAATTTCTTCCTGACATTTAATCCAGATACCCTTGCTCATCCAGCTGGAATGATCCAGCTGAGTTCTGCAGTGCAGGGCTGTGCTGAGGGGAGCTGGAGGAGCGATGCCCACTGGACTGGGGCAGGGCTTGGTGCTCTGAGCCACTTGTCCCTGGTCACCCCTGCCCACACAAACCCGGGAGCAGAGGACACGGTCCATCGGCCACTGCCAGCCAAGGGGGAGCAGGATGGGAGGCGGCTGGGCAGAGCTCTGGGTATTGTCACTCAGGTGTGACGTTACAAGAACTGTGTGGGCATCCTCACAGCCTGCTGGGCATGTTTGGGCAGACGGAAAATTCAACCAAAGACAAACGAAATTCCTCAAGAACTCACAAATCACAGCACGAGCCTCATAAAATGAGCTCAGCAGCGCCCGTCAGAAATGCCCCGGCCCCAGCTGCGCTCGGCTGGCTGCGCTTGGGTTCTGTGCTGGGAGCCCTGCAGAAGACATTGTCTTGGAGGAGTCAGTGATCTTGAACGTGCCACGTATGCTCTGCTGCGCCTCGTCCTCGGGGCTGGGAAACCTGTATGTTATTAACACAATCTGTAACTTATCATTCCTCTGGACAGGAAAACTGCCTGTGGATCAAGGGGTGAGCGCGGTGATCCCCGTCGGGAGCCAGTGATCCACGACAGAGTGACCCGTGCTGGGCTGTGCGGGGTGCCCAGCGTCTGCCTGAGCCACACACACCCTGTGGCTGCAGGACAGGCACAGCCAGCTCCTGGTCCCTGTGGGCAGCTCCCACGGGGAACTGCTGATCATGCTGCCCGTGGGACCTGTGGACATCCCTCCTGCTTGGCAACACACGGGGTGAACGGTTTTCTTGTAAGAAAATGTAGCTCAGATGACCAAAAAGGAGGTTCCCTCCAGGGACAGGATCTGTGCAGCCTTGTGGGAACATCCACCTGGGCTCTGTTGGATGCTGCAGACATGCAGGGCTCCCAGCATCTGATTACTCCCTATCAATGTTTCTCTTTAATTCTATCTTATTAAAGCATCTGTTTAATTAAGGGCTTTACTGTTGGGCTTTCCTTATTGGGCTTAAGGCTGAGCCCTACATCAGCTCTCCATCTCTCACCTCACCTGGTGCAGAACAGGTTTTAGAAGCCCCAAGCATAGCTTTGCTATCAAGCCTAGAGGGTCAGCACACACAGCAGGCTTGGGGGTGGCTCAGCTCTGGCTCTGCAAAGCATGTGTTTCAGAGGATTTGGCCATGGAAATAGTGGGAAGAAAAATGAGAGAAGTTTGAGTGAGTTTGGGCCTGTCTTTGTACTTCATGTAAAGTGAAGGTCATCTGGCTGGTGAAGACATAGGGACCAGGAGTGTTTGGCAGCCCGGGTGAGAGAGGAGAGCCAGGTTATGGCTCCCTGCAGGAGGGAGAGGGAATGCTCTCCTGGTTGTCTGCTGAACTGAGTGGGAGTTTCCCAACCTGATGGGAGGACAGATGGGACCCTTGCTGGCTGAAGGAAGTCCTCAGTGGCACGAGGAAGGCCCTCAGAAAGGGGCTGTTCCCAGGATCTCTTCGCTGCTTGTAACTCCTGTTCCTGCCTGGGCCACTCAGCCTGCCCACCCTCCTGTCTGTGCAAACCCCTTGGGTCTCTCGTGGGATTCAGCAATTCCTCTGCCACTTCAGCTGGGCTGGGCTTTCACTCTCAGTTACTGGAACAGCTGAGAGCTCATAACTGGCAGAGAGATGGAGTGAGGGGTGTGGGAGAGGTCTGGTCTCCAAACTGTTGGCAGCCACTCCTCGCTCTGCGTCCCTCACTCCCTTCCCCATCTGTGTTCTTGGGGAAGTGACACAGGTGCAGAACAGCAATTTAAAACAACCCCTGGGCAACCAACTGACCCCCACTGACCCAGACTTGTGGCAGTCACACCTGCAGCTCACAGCCTGAGTAAGAGTGTTCCAAACAGGCACCCAGGTCCTTTCTGGCCCTAGAGAAATCAGCCTGCAGGACCACTCGAGCCAGCCTTGCAAACTCAGCCCATACTTAGCTGGGGAAACATGAACTTATTCTAGAGAAAGGCTTTAGTCATGCCCCAGTTGCCTGGATGTTGTGCTTTTGGTGTTGAGCTGAGGCTGAAAACGTCCTGGGGCTGCTGGTGTGAGCATCTATCCAGTGCTGCTGTTGCTCCTTAATTAGAGTTTGACTGCCTGGCTGCTCTCAGAGCAACTCTCCTGCTTGTTAGTAATTCCTTCTCTGTTGTAGTTGGGCTTCTTTTTGGTGTTTGTGGGCTGCCCTACAGTGAGAAGCTGCTGGCTGTAAGTCAAGCTTGAGATGATTTACAAAAAGTTCCATGTTGGATCTGTAGCTGATGAGGATTGAAAATGGATCGTTCTTCTGTCCTGTGCTAAACTTAGTCTCTCTCAGCCAGACTTTCTAATTCTTGCTTTGTCTGCCCTTGGACACCATCAACCTTCACTGTTCAGTGCACTGTGTGCTCTCAGGGTGGGATGTGGACACCTGGCTCCCAGAAGGCTCACAGAGCCCTTGCCCTGTCAGCCCAACGCACCCTGTCAGCCCTCCAGAGCACGGGCTGAGCTCTTCACAGGATCCCAGAGGGGTTTGGATTGCAATGGACCTTAAAGATCACCTCATTCCACTGTCCCAGCTTGCTCCAAGCCCTGTCCAACCTGGCCTTGGACACCTCCAGGGATGGAGCAGCCACGGCTTCTCTGAGCACCCTGTGCCAGGGCCTCCCCACCCTCACAGGGAAGGATTTCCAATCTAAAAGTCCTTCTTTCACCTGCCTTATCTGTGTGTGCTGTAAACACGTTGGATCTATGCAGCCCCACCTGAAATCAGAGCTCCCTTGGAGCTCTTAGGTATTCCCAGAATAAACCTGTACCCTGGTGACAGTACAGTTCTCCCCAGAAATTACTGCTGTTTCTCCAAGCTCTTTCCAGGTGTATATCCAACCCCAGTGACCGACTCATGTGAAGCTTTTCCTTAAGTCCAGGTTTTTGGTCATTTTGTGCTGTAGCCAGAAGGAAGTCCAGGAGAGGGAGCTTGTTCCTGTGATGCTTTGGGGTGTGTGCAGCTCTGGGACCTACACAGGTGGTGAAACAGTGTGTGAACAGAGACCTTGGGCAGATGGAAGGGTTTTTGACTGTTGTGCTTTCAGTGGATGCAGCTTCCAAAATCTGACCCCCTCTGCTGTGTCCTCTTCCAGAAGATGTTATTAACATTAGCCCTGGCAGTCGGTTTAGCCCTTGTCATAACACAGGGTTTGATAAGGGGGAACTTTGCCGTGTCCTGCAGCATCTGAGATTCATTAGAATGTCTCACTTTTTTGGGCAATGAAACAACCTTGATAGTAAAGTGCTTCAGAGGAGACAAAATCCTTAAGACTTCTGAGCATCGTAGATCCTTTCATTCCCAGGGTTTTCAGAGAGCTGCGAACCCCGCAGGACAAAGGGAGGAACTGGCAAATTCCCAGTGCCACTCAAAAATCAGCTGTTCAAACATTCCCTATGCCTTTTGCCTGCCAGTGCTGAGCAATCTGGGGGCTCTGCAGCCCTTGGCTTTGCTGAGGGTGGTAGGAGGGTGGCAGAAAGGCTCTCCCTTTTTAGTTGGGACTTATGTAATAAACTGAAGTGGGTTTCCCACCCTTTGCCCAAGTAAGTTCATAGTCAGAGAACAAGTGCACAGCCTCCAGGGAGATGCTTTGGAAGATTTCACTCTCCTATAGGCTTGGCCTGCTTTGGGGAGCAATAAGATGTGCTCTTTATTGGTCTTTATTTCACAACCTCCCCTGATGACTGGCTCTTCAGTCTTGTTCTTTTTGCATCCTCCAGCTGCTGTTGCAGCAAAGAATTGTGGTGTGACTGGCAAGGAGCATTTTTTCTCATGGTTTTCCCCTGCTCCTGGGGTTGATGAGTTTGTGGAAAGATTGAGCTTAGATCCTCATTCCCAGCGAATTCCCGGAGTGATGGTTGAAAGGTGAAACCAAGTTGCATGAATTTTCCTGGCAGAAACCTGGGTAGAGTTTGTTCCTAACCTTGGTCAGAGCTGATCTTTGGCTTTGTAGGCTCAAAGCAGGAACTCAGCTTTCCAAAAGTGTTTGCAAAGTACAAAATGAGTCCCACGGGGCTTTGCCCTGCACAAGGCTTCCAGAATTACCTATGCCTCCTCTTAGGGATTAATGGAGATGATTCAGTGATAGTGTCAGCAATGGTTCCAGCAGGACAATCTGGCTTAGCACCATCTGTGAAGAGGAAAGATGTAAGTTTCTGAATGCTTTTGCTAAAAGACAAATAAATCAGCCTCTTGAAGCCAGCATATGCACTTGCTGTCTTGGTTTCGTAATGCTCCGTGCTTCTTTCTGTCCCCTGTTTGCTGTCACCAAGAGTGCAAGTCAGCCTTTCAGCTTGGAAAACTGAAGTCTTGTTCTTGTTCCCGGTGACTAAACACAGAATGTTTGTTGTCGACATTTTAAAATATTTATCTGCATAAATTGAAGTGGCCAGGCTGCTGAAGGCTGGGAATGCTGGTTACAGCTACTGTAGCTCAACACCTTTGAAAACTGGGCTGTGTTGACATTGTGTTAAAGCAACATTGGCCTGGGGTTCTTGGTCTGATGGAGACCAACACCCAGGATGCTTGACCACTGCAAAGTTGTTTGGGAAGGTCTGGCAGAGCTGGGAGGTGAATGCAAGCCCCGTGGCCCTCCTCTCCCTGAGACACTGCTGTGCACTGCAGCACTGGGGACAGGAGGCAATGTTTACCCGTGTTTATATCTGCAGAACCCGTACAATTTTACGTAAGAATAAAATAAATACTGTTTGTTTGAACACCGCAGAATGTCTGTTATTCCGGGAATTTGGGGGCTGGGGGGGAGGTGGGCAGTGAAAAGTGCTGTGGTCAGTTTAAGTGGCTGGAGCTGTGTCTGGTCTATTTATTGTTGGATCGAATCACCCTGTGCATATCTGGACACGTTTTGGGATTATTTGTTTACCTGAGTGAATTCCTGTAATTTGATTGTACTTTCTGATAGGGGCAGATTTGTAGTTCTTCATCCTATCAGATCCCGTGGAGTGTTTTAGTGCTGGGCTGCTCATCTCAGCCTTATCTCAGCCTCTGGCCAGATGAAAGCCTTGAGAAAGCAGCTGATCAGCTCATCCTTTGAGATCCATTTGTCACTGCTTCCCTATGTTTTGTGTGAGGGGGAATTTCCAATACATTTTCCTCATAAAAGAAGACGAGGGAGATATAAACTGGCAATGATCAAAACCTTCCCCATAAACCGAAGCAGCAAGGAAAGGCAAAGTCGCTGGGAGAAGATAGGAAGTAGCTGGGCTGTGAAAGAGTCAGGACACAACGGGCAGTTTTCACTAAATATGGCATTTTCTCAAGTCCAGGTGTTCTGACTGGGACTCTCTGAGGCTCCACACTGCTCATTGGGAATGGGTTTGGGTTTGTGGCCATTACTGATTTTGCAAAGGTTTCTAAGGTAATACACAATAACAAAGGTGTTGAAAAATGACTGGAGGGGTTTGGGCCGTGTTTCCCCTGCTTCAAGAGGAATCCAATTTCCATATGTTGGTGGGGCTGGAGCAGATCTTCTCCCAGAGCAGGGTGGCAGGATGGTGCATCTCTTTGGAAACCCCAGCTCCCACACAGAATGCAGCCGAGGCTGTCACTCGGACAAACACCTCCGCTTCTCCTCTTGGAGCTGGCAGAAGCTGGGATGATGATGAAACATCCCTCACCCATCTGGTGGCCGATCTCTGCCAACGCATCATCTGCAGTGGATCTCATCCCACGGAGGGAACAGCTGCTTAGCAAGGGGCTGAGGGATGGACTGTGTGAAAGGACAGGTGAGAGGATGCTCCTGTTCACCCAAGGCAGCAGCACTCTGGGCTCGCCTGCAGCTGCAAAGGCAGGGATAAAGTGTGGGCAGAGAGGTGGAGAAAGGTGATGGGCCTGGTTTTGTTCTGAGCTCTCAGCAGGGGAAGGGAACCAGCAGTGCTTAGACAGGAAAGAGTGTCTGTTCTCTGTGGAGCCACTGGGGAGCCCAGCAGGGCTGGGAGGCCAGAGACAAGTGCTTTACACAGCACATAGATCTGTGGAGCTCCTGTTGTGTGGGTAGCTCTGAGGAGCCATCAGGAGACAGTATTTGGTCATCAACATTGTGTTCAGTCTCCATGGGTTCCTCCTTTGCTGATCACAGTTTAGTGCCCCACGAGGGGAACGCATCATTTCGTGCTGCTAAAAGACTTTCTGCCACCACGAATGGCTCCCCAGCCCAAACTCTTCTCCTTGCTCTTCTGCTGCTGCAGCACCATGGAAATGACAGCTATTTTCAGGGTTACAGGGTTGAAGCCAGTGCCCAGGGCTGCACATGGAGTCCCCGTGTGTCCCAGTACTCCTCGCTTCCCAAGGCAGGGCTGTCATGCCCTGTCACAGCTGCAAGCTATGGCAGAGAAGGGCCAGCTGCATTCGTGGCGAAGTGGGGCAAGAATTAGGACTGCTTCAGCCAAGAGACCAGATCAGGAGGCAGAACTTTGACAGACCTCCTGAAAAGAGATGTGAGCCCAGTCTTTCAATTCAGGCACAGCTGGATTGGGAATTCAGATATGAGGGGGAGCAGAAAAGCTCTAAACCCAAGAGATGAGAGCCATTGCAGAGATGCCAACAAAGATCCAAGCCTTGTCTTGGTGTAAACTTGAGTGAATGCTAATTGGGTTAGGGAGTAAATTTGATTTAGAGGCTGGGATAGTGGGATGGAAAGGGGCCCACTTGTCTCAGGAAAGACAGATTTTATGCAGACACCAGCTTTTTACTTCAGTGCCCTCCCACATGTGTGAGCACTGGGTGTCCTGCAGAGCTTGGTGCAGCAGCAGGGTGGGTGGGAGGGTGCTGGCCAGGAGGGCACTCGGGCACAGGAAATGCCCATTTTGCCTGAGGGATGGGGCTGTTTACAAGCTGCCGGTGCTGTGGATTGTTTCTTTAGGTCATGGCGTGCCAAGTATTGTTTAGTTTAATAGCCCTGTTAATAGGATTATATTTGCCTGCACTATTACGTGAAGGAAAATGATTCCTACTTTGAAAGGAAAAGACACTTCAGTAGCGATGTTGCAAGACACACATCTGTCGTCAGATGCTGCTACTGAGCTCAGATGTCTCTGGGCTGGAGCCAAGGCTCCTTCTCATGCTGCAGTGCCTGGGCTGGGGTGGGACACACACGCACAGCTCCGAGCAGCCCGTCGGGAGCTCCGCACGCAGGGCTGGTGCGAGCAGTGCTGGAGGTCCGAGCTCCCCGTGGGGGTGTCCCGGAGCAGGGCATGCCAGCTGGCACGGCGAGGCTGCAGTCTGCAGGTACCACGGCTGCTCTGGTGGCACTGGTTGCCCAGGTGAAGTGAAGCCATTCCGTACTGGGGGCTCTGTGGTCCGTGCAGTCTGTCAGAGCTCCTCCAGGGCACGAATTTAGTGGTTGTTCTGGGAAGGTCTGTGGAGCACAGCTGGGACCTTGGTGTAGTGCACAGCTCTGTAGCCTGAAGGCTGCCAGTCCTGTGTTCTCTGCCCATGTCTGCCAAGAACATCTCTGCTCATTTAGATGCTTGGCTCCATGGTTCTTCTTCTGCTTTACTCCTGCCACCACCCAAGCAGGGTCAGGCAGCTGCTGGCAAGTGAGAACTGTGACAACTTGACATATGGGGTAGAAAGTGCAGTGAGCAGAATAAGAGCCTGGGAGAAGTGGTTTTCATTTGTGGAGCTCTAGAAACGTTTTCCCAGTAGGCTCCCGAGCAGCTCAGCTGCTCACTGATGGATTCTGGCTTTCTGGGCTGTCTGTGACAGGAATCAAACATGGGCATTTCCCCAGCAAGCAGCAAGGGGAACAATGCACCCTGGGACTCGGTCATTGATTCCTCTCTAACCTTTGGAGCCGGGGAATGTGCGGAAGTCATTACCAGGTCTTCAGCAGAGGTGAGCCACTGACGAACGTGTCTTCTCAGCATGAGGCTGACCTGTTACTGCCTTTGTCCAGGACGCCAAGAATGCCAGCTAGGAGGTACAAAAAAAGAAAAAAAAACCCCAAAAAAAACCAAAACCAAAAACAAAAACAAAAAAAAAACCAAACCCCACAAAAAAACCCACCCAAACCCCAATCAACAAATCCCACTGCATGTTGTTCTATCCAGCCTTACTCCATAAAAAGGAACTAACAAGCAGCACCCCGAGGGCTGCCAAGCAGCTGGTGTTTCTAGGTGGGTGAGGGTCTGCCAGTTCCCAGAGGAGGGTAGGGCATGCAATTAAAGAGTGAAAGAAATATTCATGCCATCCATTTTTTTTTTCAATGGGCTTTTCTTCCTGGGAGCTGGGGAAAGGCAACAGGTAGAGATGCTTTTAAAGCCAAGCCCCTTTATCCTTCCCAGTTACCCTGAACAATCTCAGATGGGATCTCCAGTGGGGCAAGTGGTCAAACACAGCAGAGGTGGAAGAGCACCCGTTGCCTGGGGTGGGAACTCGGAACTGGCTTCCACCTTTGAAAATACTGAAACTGGACTGTGGGCAAATTCAGGTCTGTGCAATGCATAAATCTTCCATCTGAGCTAATGTGTGTGATTTTAATCTCTTCCTCACTGTCTTCCACCCAATACCCGAGTTTTTCCCAGTCCAAAAGTCCCTGATGTTCCTTCTGTAACTTCCAGTTACCCTGCTTCAGCCAGGAATCATAAGGTGGCTTGTGTTCCTTGTGCTTTCCAAGGAGTTCTCCTGTCCTTCCTGGCCCTTCACCAGTCCAGAGCTGGACTTTGTGTGGGAGAACATCATCTTTGTGATTTTTCTCCTGATGTTGCCTCAGTTTCCTTTCCCTGGGCCGTGAAATTGATTGCTTTGATTAAAAGTTGGGCAAGCACTGCCTGCAAAATGTCACGAGCAGAGACCCCTGCCTCTAACCCTCCTCATGTTACAGAGACCGTGGCTGGGCTCTTCATTTCACTGTGCCATCCAAGCAGGCTGTGCCCCAGCCCCTTCCTACAGAAAGGGAAGAGTTTGTCTGGAGGATGATGTGAATCTGAAGTGGGGTCACCTCCCCTTTGGTGTGGCCAGCGTGGACTTCTCATCCCCTTGGCTGTCTGGGATGACTCTGAGCTCATGTGTCCTGAGGACACCCATCATCCTTTGACTTCCCTACTGGTTCCCAGGCTGTGTCCTATGGCTTTATGTGGCACAGGCTGTTGTGACTCAAGGTGGAGAGTGACTGCTACGCAGGACAGCCCATGAGAAGGATTCAGTTGGGAAGCACAAGTCCTGGATGTGGCAGATGATGGGAGGGGGCTCTGAGGTCTGTGCTCCGTGGCCTCAGATGCTGGGACAAGGACATGAGAGGCAGGAAGGGCTGGTGACCGGAGGGAAATGGATTGGAGGAGCACCAAAGGGCTGGAGGGTGCAGGGAGCAGGGAATGGTCTGTCTGGCTCCATCTCTCTGCCCTATTCCATTTGACTGAAAGAGCCAAGAGGAACAGACACTGCTCTGAGCTGTGTCCTGTCACCTTGTGCCTCTGAGCCATGGGAATCTTGCTCATGGATTGGGACACTGAGAGGACACATGGGAGTCTGTGTTTCTCTGTGTGACATGTGATGTCTCAGAGCAGGATGGGGCTTTGGGTTATTTACATGGTCAGCTTAGTCGTCTGCACTGAATTTGCTTTTTAAACTGCCTGTGTACCTTTGGAGAGCCCAGAGGACAGGGCTGGGTTCACTCCAAGCTGTTTGCCTTAGCTGAGAAGAGAAGCAGAACCCCTTGGCCATGCTCTAAACAGAGAAAGATGGGACAGGCACCTCCACTGCTCATGGGCCAATGGTTCAGGGTCGAATGATGGCCAGAGAAGGTCGTTATTGTTTTGTTATGGTGCAAGAGGCATAAAAAACACTCCAATATGTTTGACCAAAGAATTGCAGAGTCCTAAAACAGAGACTCTGGCTGGGAATGGTGGAAAGGGGAAGGGAAAGTATTTTCTCCCCACAAATGGGGAAAGCTATGGGATCAAATCTGTTGCTTTACCGGAAATTCTGTCATTTTTGCTTGTGTGTTTTATAGAGGGAGGTACTAATTTCTGTGTACACTCACCCGAGTTAATAGCAATCTGTGAGATGAAGCAGAGGATAGTGTTCATCAGGATAGCAGGTATTTAACACCATAGAAAGGTGCAAACACTGCCCTGTACCCTCTGAATCCCCAGTGTGCCAGTCTGTTTCATCACCAGTCCTTTTGCAACATTCTTCCACTGCGTGAGCACTTGAATCGTGTATTTGGTGCATCAGAGCATTTCACTTGAGACCCTGGTCCTCTCCCTAGGGTTCCCTCCTGCTTCCTCTGATTTCTTCTGTGCTCGGGGAGGTGTCCTGCAAAGGGCTCCATCCTGAAACATCCCTTGGGGCCGGATGAGGCCACTGGAGGTGGGACAGACTTATCAACCAGCTTCTTTTTCGTCAGCGCTGTCAAAGCTGGCTTGTCAGCAAGGGCTGAACAAGGTTGGCCAGGCTTTGTGGTGCCTCCGACAATTTCAAATTTTTGCACTTGCCAGCTTTGTAGGTCGTCATTAACGGGGCTGTTTGGTGGTTAGGGAACTGCTGGGACTTGCGGCCTTGCCTTGCCCGGCGCACGGGCACCTGGAGCAGGAGGGGTGCCAAAGGGCGCCAGGATGTAACGCAAGTTTGTATCTACATAAAAACGGCAGAGCAGGGAGCCAGCGCCGGTGCCCTGGTGGGACACACGTTGTGTGTGCCCAGGTTTCTCTCTCTTCACCAGTGCCCTCACCTGAGCTGGCCAGAGCCGAGCCCGCGGCCACATGTGTGTGCCCGTGGCCATCACATCTGGGAGCGCGGCGTGCGCGGAACGCGGAGCCCAAGCGTGGCCTGCGTCACAGCCTGACCTTTCCTCCTGTAAACTGCTCAGCAGATGTTTATAAATGTATTTGTAATCTGTAGCTGGTAGGGTCAGCTAAGAAACATTTTGCAAACAGGAAGGGATATCCAGTCCTTCGGTGGATTTATGTGCACTGCGTAATTTGTCCAGGTGTATCTGTGAATGGTCTTCTGGCCTGAGAACCCAAGATACTCTGCCTTTGGATGAGTCTTAAGAAGTTGACACAGCATTCCAGAAGAAAACTCCTTTCTTTTTGTGGTTTGCTATGAGAAGGATTTTTCTCAGCTTTAATATCTGCAGGGGGTAGTTACAAAAGCAGCTGTTCTGTCATTAAAGGAGGATGGAGGAGTCCTGTCTGACTGAGCAGCATATTCATTCTCCTCCATTTACTCTCTGCTGAGATCTACAGCTGAGCTGACCAAATGGTGTCAAAGTGGGGTGTTTTTTGGTGTATTCAACTCTTCCATTTTTGTGAAGTCTTATCAACTCTTGGCTTCCAATGAAGAAGACAGAACACTAAAAGAAGAGACTGCTTTATGAAATGTCTAGACTTAATGAAAGCAGAGAGCACCAGGCCTCTCGTGGGAGAGCCCCCTTCAGAAATATCTAGAGAAAGAGAGAAAGATGGTTAGAATTAAATTTTATGGGGACATTTAAATTCTCTTGTGGAATACCACGCCAGAGATAAACCCACGTGAAGCTTAATAACACATTTGGTCTATTACCACGATCAACAGCTGTAACAGCTCTCATTGCACTGTGTCTGTGGCCCAAGTCAAACCAGCAAAAAGCTGTACTGGAAATTCAAAATGGAAATCAAGCCTGACATAAGTTTTCTGTGGATATCACCGTTAGCCAGGCTGCCCATGGCTCACAGCTTTGCAGTAAACTCCAGTGTATTCTTGCACAAAGATCCCTTTAGTCTTTTCAGAGCCTTTCCCTGGGTTGTTGCTGGTAGGGGCTGATGGTCAACTTGGGGTTATGGCCACGAGCTCTGTTCTGCTGCAGAGCTCTGGGGCTGAGGGAGCAATCCAGGTCAGACAGGTGCTGTGGTGGCACAGGGGAAGGGGCCTAAGATGTGTTATGTGCCATCTGACCACCAAGGCTTGCTACAGCTGCTCTGGGACATGACCATCCCCGTTTTGCTGTGCTCTGCTAACCTGTTGGGGAGGTGTGGTGCACAGGGCACAGCCACAGCAGCTGTAGGGCTGCTCCCAGAGACCCCCAAGGAAGGGAGATTGTGCTGGAGGCAGCTGGAACGTGATGGGTGGGGTACATGAGTTGAAGCAGCTGCAGGGTTTTGCACCTAATTTCATCCCAGTGCCTCTGGTGTCACTTGGCTTCTCCTGGATTTGGCTTGCCGAGGAGCTGTGGTGGCATCTCGAGTGCCTGGAGATAACTGAGGTACTGCTGGGCCAGCTGTGAGTCCTCCTGGGGGACAAGGGGCACGGTGTGGACGTGCTGCTGGCAGCTGTGTGATTCTGCCTGGCAGAGTCAGCCCCCGAGCTGGGCTGTGCCCTCAGGCTCGGTGCGTGCCAGGGTGTGGGTGTCGAAGGACCAGGCTGACTGCTTGGAGCTGGGAAGGAAAACACGTGGGAGGAGCATCAGCAAGGTGAAGAGAAACTGAGAATCCCATGCTGGGAAATGGCAGAGAGGATAGTCAGGGACAGGGAGACACCAGGAAGGGAAGCTGAGCCAATGGACAAAAACTGAAGTCCAACCCAACCATTACCACCAAGCCTAAACACCCCCTGGCCCATCCTAAATCATCCCTCAGCTCTGAGGGAGAGATCCTGCTCACCCTGAGGGTTTGCATTTGCTACAGTGAGACAGAGGTTGGTCCTTCAGGCAGCGTTTGCTGTTGGGAAGCCCTTCTGCTGGTGTCCTGCCCACAGGGATGCCAGGGCTGCCGTGTGGGTGCAGCCTCCCACTGCCCTGCACTCCTGGGCCTTTGGGGATCTCATGGTTTCCTTTTGAGGAATGGGGTATTTTGGGGATATGCTGGCACCGAGTGCTGTTTCTAGTCCCAGCCAGGACACAGCTGCTGGGTCTGGGGCTCTCCCCCCCTTCCCGTGGTGGTACTGACACAAGGCAAGGCTCTGAATTTTTAACAAGTCATATGGTGGCTGCCCTGGTGTCCCTCTAATTGCTCTTGTCTGCAGAGAGGGAAATTCCCTGAAATGCTTCTCTGTCTGGGGAGATCTCCTGACGTGTGCCTTGGGCAGAGCTCCCTCCAGCCCCGTTGCTGACTCACACCAGACTGGCCTGGCCGTCCGCAGCCATCTCCCACCTCCAGCACAGCCCTAGAGGAGCCACCATCCCAGGGACCTTCAGGCTGGGTCCAGAACCTCCCCAGCCTGCCCCAAACACCGTGTCCCCACTCATCAGTGGCTTTTGTCAGCTGTGACACCTTGAATCATCTGGCCAGCAGGATGTCCAGCCAAGTGTGTGGCCCATTAGCCTTTCTCAAGCTCAGAAGGCCTGGACTGGGGGAGTCTGGTGCTGACCTGGGTCACTGCGATGTAAAGAAGATATTAAGCTCTTAGAGAGTGTCCAAAGGAGGGCAGTGAAGGTGGTGAAGGGTCTGGAGGGGAAGGTGTGTGAGATATGGCTGAGGAGGGCACTTAATCAGTTCAGCCTGGAAAGGAGGAGACTGAGGGGAGACCTCCTTGCAGTCCACAATTTCCTTGTGAAGGGAAGAGGAGAAACAGACACTGATCTCTTTTCTCTGGCCATCAGTGACAGGACCCGAGGCTGGAGCTGTGTCAGGAGAGTTTTATGTTGGGTACCAGGAAAAGGTTCTTCCCCCAGGGGGTGGTCGGGCACGGAACAGGCTCCCCAGGGAATGATCGCAGCCCCAAGGCTGCCAGACAATGCTCTAAGGCACAGGGTGGGATTACTGGGGAGTCCTGGCCAGGAGTTGAATTTATTGATCCTTGTGGGTCCCTTCCAGCCCAGGATATTCCGTGGCCCTGCGGCTGGCTCTGTGAATGTCGCTCCCCACACCAGGCAGGGGATGGTGGTGGCACCCCCGGCGCAGGCTCCTTCTCTCTGGAGGGGGCTGCTCTGAATCCACACCCGTGGCATGCCTGTGGCAGGAAGCTGAGTCTGAAGCACAGGCTTTAGCTGGTGTGTAATTGCTCAGACAGCTGAGCCTGGCACCCGGCAGAGCTCCGGGATGAGCCCAGAGCCCGCCTGTCTCCTTGCGGGATGGGCTGAGCAGCGCAGAGCCCGCGGCGCATCCCCACGGCCCCGGGTGAGGTGTGCGAGCCCCGGGCACCAGCCTGGGACAGCTCGCTGCCCCCTGCTCCGCCCCTGGGGTGCCAACAGCCCAGCCCCGAGCCTGGGCATGGGCACGGGGCTGGGAGAGGCTCCAGAGCAAAAGCACCTTCCCTGACCTGAGCCAGCCTGGAGACAGAGCTCCATCTGCTCCTGGCCAGAAAGGAGGGAGCAGTTGAGAAAATGAATACAGTATTTGCAAGGACTTCAGGAATTGTTCCCTTGTTAATAGAACTGCAATTTGTGGAAATATGATGGAGGGTGAAGGTCTGCAAATACTTAGAGGAATAATGAGCATTGTAAGCAACAAGCACCACAGGGGAGTATGAGAAATAGATTGTACCAGACAGGCCATTTCTGCATAATTACACAATTAGTGGACTGGGGAAGACAGCGGATAACCCTTCGCAGTGTGCTGTGGTGCGGCGCGGGCCGTGCTGGAGACTGGAGCACCAATTAGCTGGAATAGCTCGCAAGATGTGGGAAGGCTGGATGGAGGGAGGAGCAGCCGTGCCGAGCGCTCGTCTGGCACGGGAGAAAGGGGAGACGCAGCCCGGGAGAATGGTCACTCCCCCCGCTGTGTAACGCCGTGGTGATAACGGGGGACAGGCGTGGAAATCCCCGCGCCGGGCTCTCCAAAGGCACAACGCAAACGAGGGGAGAGAGCAGGGGATAAATGTCGGGAGGGAGGGTTTTGACAGAGAGCAGAAAAGGATGATTTTGGTAATAGTCTGCGAGAAACACAGCTCATACCTTTGGGCAACAGCAATTATAGGCAGAATTATGTAATGAGAAGGCGCTGTTTGGGAAGCTGTAATTTGGAGAGAGCCCTGGCTGCGTGAGCAGATCACAAGCGCCCGGTGGTGCTGAGCTCTCCGCTCCGGGCACCCGCGGGCAGAGGGGGCAGTCGGTGGCATCTCCCCGGGCCAGCTGTGGCCTCGGCTGTGCCACAGGGAACAAAGGCGAGGTGAACTGGCAGCCACCCCAAAAGACAATGGTGAAGGGTGGGAGGCCTTCCTTCGGCCCGGAGGAGCCCAATGCGTGGAGTGGCTGTGAGAAGAGGAAGGGAATTGAAGTCTGGAGATGGCTCCTCTTGTGCTCTGTGCCCCCAACACCTGCACAAGAGGCAGCATGTTGGGGAGGACAAAAGTAATAACAGAGATTTGCTGCTGCTTCTTCCCTGCTGCAAAGTGAAAATCATTCCCCCGGGCTCTCCTGTCTCTGGATTAGAGGAGTTATGCAAAGAAAGTGCTCTCTGCATTGCCCTGATCCCCAGGCAGCCTGGAGCAAGGCACAGATTTGCCCCCCCCACTCTTGGTGGGACAGAGAGCTGCCTGGAATCCATCAGGGCTGATCTCACCTGCCTGACTAGCTGGTGCTGTCAATTCAGGCCTTTCCATACTGAATTATTTCTGGGAATCACCAGGGACTCCCCTCTCCACCCCCTTCCCCACACATCCTGGAGGAATCCCCTCTGCAGCTTCTTTCCTGTGCTGACATCACCTGGCTTCCCTGCTTCCCACCCAGGGACAGAATGTCGCTCTTCTCACAGCTCCCCCTTTCCTTTCTCCCGTGGGCAGAGACAGCAGCAGATGCTTTCCCTGCCCATGGCTCTCTCTGGAGCACAAGGAGCAGGGCTGGCAGCTGGGGCCCTGCTCTGTTGCTGTCCCCTGGCCACCCAAGTGTCACAAGGGGGGTGTCAGTGCCAGCAGAGCCTGCCTGGGGGGAACACAGCTCACAGTGTTCTGTGGGGAGGTGATGGGAACACCAGCACTTTCCCTGGACAGGGCTTTGGATGTCCCCTGGTGTGGGCCTGGAAAGGATAAAGTTAATTTTCTTCACAGTGGCTGATAATTGCCGTGTTTCAGCTTTTTGATTGAAACAACACCAATAACACACTGAGATTCTGATTTTTGTTAGAGTAGATTTGGGGCCATGCAAAAAGGGTGGGAGGGACACAGCCAGGCAGATGGCCTGACCACAGAGACATTCCCTGAACACAGAGATACTCCACACCCTTCAGCAGCATGCTTGGCAATAAATGGGTTAAGCATCTGCTTGGGAGCTGGCTGGGCATCGTGTACTCATGGACAGGGATGAGTGATTGCCTTTGCATCACTTTTTTGTTTTGTTTTCTTCTCTTCTACTCATCCTTCAATTATACAACAGTTGTTATTATTTTTATTTTTATCCTGACCCCCAATTTTCTTGCTTTTATTCTTCCTTTTCTCTTCCCTCATCGCACTGGGGTGGGAAGGAGAGAGCCAGCAGTTGTGCAGTGCTTGGCTGCCCACCAGGGTTAACCCACAGCATCTCCTCCATGGATTCAGATGCAGCACATCTGATTACTCTGCTGCTCCAGGCACATTTTCACCAGGCAAATACAACACAGAACAACACATGCCTTGTGTAATGTACTCGTCGGTCTGATCGTGCTCTCCACCCGCAGCGTTGCACTGTGTGATGCTGTATCTGCTTTTCTCAGTCTTTTAAGGTTCTGGAAGAGGCTTCCAGGAAAGAACCTTCATTTGGGTAGAGATGCAATCTCTAATTGCTTTTTTAGGCATTTCTGTCAGGCAGAGCTCAGGTGTTCTGGTCGGTACCCTTGCAGAGGCTTTCCAAGATGCAGGTGTGTCACTGGTGGGACCCTGCAGCTTTGTTCTCTGGTGCTTGCACAGAGCCAGAAGCAGCCTGGACCCAGGGTGAGGTGAGCCCTGCCTTTATGGACCCTCATGAGCTCTTACACCTCTGGGATCTCTTACACTCAGCCTCTCACCCAAGTTCAGATCTCTGGAAACTACAAGAGCAGCTTCTGGTTATTTTTGCTCCGTGTGGTCTGTTCCTCCTGTCCAACCTTTATCCTGTCCAAGTTCTCTTCTGAATGGGGGAACTGACACAAAAGATGTGCCTTTTCTGTCCTTGTCCGTGTGGCTTGGGATGCATTTCTGTCTTGCAGGCATCCCCTGGGCGTGGGCAGCAGCCTGTGGCTCTAAGGGTGAGGAGCTGATGGATGTTTGGGACAGGGAGGGGAGATGCTGGCTCAGGGTGGCTGCAGGGAAGCAGTACCTCCTACAGCCCTCTCCAGGCTGTGCACGGGTCTGGCACAGTGCTCAGCCAAGGATCACTCTTTGATCCCCTCAGTTAAGCAGCTGAGGTGTCAGAGTGCCCCTCACACGGGCTCTGCCTCCACCTTTGCTCCTCCAGCTCCACACTGACCCTGTGAGCAGGCAAAGGAAGGGCTGAGCTGGAGAGGCTTCATGCTATCACTTGAATATAAACATTCCTGAAAGCAACTTTCCCATTTCTTTGTGGGAGGCTATAACCTGCTGGGGCCTTCAGCACTTTAGCAGAGTTGCCTCTAGAGAAAAGGAGACCATAAGAATTCGTGGAATTTTCCACAAAACTTCCTAGCCTTTTCTGGCCAGACCTGGTTGGGAAGCTTAGGATGGAGGTGTGAATGGAGGATGTCCTGTTCATCGATTTCATGTGGAAATTGCTGTTGTTTGCAGGGCAGGAGGAGGAAATAAAGAGGAATTGTTAAAGGAAATGGCAGATGTCTCTTGCTGGGGCGATAAACAGCCAGGAGGATTTCAGAGGTGCTGAGGGCTGGGGTGGGGGGCTCAGCAAGGAGCTGAATTCTGCTTTTAAGGTGTCTGGGCTGGCTCATGGACACAGACACAATAACATAACTGGAGCTGTCCCAGACTGATGAGTGGGTTTGTGCCAGTTCACAGCAGGGCTGTTCTGAGCGGCCTCAGAAGCTCAGTTTGTGGGACAGGGGGGGAAGATCTGTGATTTAAAGCCCATCACTGAAGCACATCAGCTGAGCCTGCTCACACACAAGCCCTCAGTGCTGACCTTCCAAAGCAAGGATGGATCCTCAGTCCAAGCTCAGCTGTGATGGGCCAGGAGCACCCACAGTTGTGAGGAGAGACTAGCCTGCCAGCTGTGGGAGGGCACCCAGGCATCAAAGGGCCCCTGTGTGACCAAAGGGCACACACAGAGTCTCCCCACAGCCCCCAGCTTCTCCAGCAGTGAGAAGCCCCACTTCTCACCTTCATGGAGCAGTTGCAAACAAGGGCTGGGATTTCTCTAAGCTGGCAGTGACTCCACTGACATCAGAGTCCAAGGGATGGGCTTGCTGAATGTGTCAGCAATGGATTGAGGACACCTTCAGGAGGTGCTTCCCTGTCTTTCTGCCTGCTTTCAGGTGTAAATTCAGCAGGACTTCAGGAAAATTTGGTAAAACATGCTCACTTTTGTGAGCAGAACCCTGTATGGTTGTTAGACATAACTGCTACGTGATAAATCCTATCAGGATGAAGATTTGATTCCTTAAGAATGAAAAGGAAAAGAAGATGCCATGTGAAATATCCTGCTTGGGCTGGCTGTGCCAGGTCTCTGTCAAGCATCCACAAGACCTGTCCCCTTTCAGAGCTGTGTGTGCACATGCAGTGGGTGTGAGGCTGCATTTGGGGAAATGCAGATGGGAAACTGAGAGTGGCAAAAACAGCATTTGTGCAATGCAGGGACATCAGATGATGCTTGAATGGAGCTTAGTTGTCCTTACTGGACAGATAAACAGCTGTACTTGCTGAGTGGTTTTTCTCTTTCCCTTCACAGCAACAAAAGACGTGGCAGCAAGAACTGCAAAAAGAAGGATGGTATTTTAAAGCTAAAAATACCCAACTTGTCAGTGCCAGCAGACAAACCTGCCTCGCAGCCTGTGTTGAGCTGGTGGTCCAGCTGGCGCCAATATCTCGTATTCTGGCAGGAGATAGTCATGAGGGGATAACCCCCAGGGTCTGATTGTCACCCTGGTCCTGGAGGAGCTGTCTGAGCAGCAGCAGCAGCACGAGGGTTTTGCAGGGGGTTTGCTTCAGAAACCCTGCAGGTGGGACCCTGCTTGGCAGGAGCCTCAGCTTTGCTGCCTTCCCGATGCCGTAGCCTTTTTGCCAAGTCTGCTGCGCCTTGCAGGGACAGGGTCCCAGAGCAGTGGTGTCCAGCAGATCACGTTGATGAGCCAAAGGGATGCTGACAGGTACAGTCCTAGTGTGCCTTCCTTTATTCCACATCTCCAGAAATAATGCACAAGTGTTTCTGGCTGCCTCCAATGCTGGGTTGGCTCCTGTTCCAGGACAGCCTGTGGAATGGGACACAGAGCTTCCCCAGAAGCTGATGGCCACCTCCTGGTGATGCCAGTGAAGGCAGAGTTAAGCCAACAGTGGCAGATTGTGGGAATGCCACGATTTAAAGTGGGTCATTGTGCTCCCGGGACTGCTGCTGTAAATGCAGCTACAGGCGTGTGCGGAGCGTGCACGCCTCACTTTGCTCCTGAAATTTGGAGCCTGCAGGAGCCAGGACGGGCTTGCTGTCTGCATTTCAGCTCATACCAAGGAGCAGTGATGGCTCAGAGCTTTTTTATTAATCCCCACCAGGATGGGAGGTGTTGTATTAATCTCTTTCCAGATGCAAAGCTCTCTGTCTTTCCCTGGAGAGCACACTGCTGTTCTGCATGGGAGCAGTGCCTTCCATCCTCCCAGAAAAGGAGCCAGAGTGCAGAGCAGCAACATCTCCCTTCTCCACGGACTCCATTCTCCACTGAGCTGACCCCGGATTTTTATTTGAAGAAGTAATTCTACAGCATCTGATGGCAGTGGATATTATGTAGGGGAAGAGGTAGGGAGGTTCTCTTCTGCCTGATCTCCGTTCTGATTTCCAGGGGATTATAAAGGATCCCAACTTGTTGGGTTTGCATTTAGGCAAATCCTAACAAGGGTAAGGATTCTCTGCCTGGTAAACTCACCCTACTGCTCCGAATGCTGGATTTCATGCAAGAATTATCTGTGCCTAAGGTATGGCTCAGTCTCTTATATAATTACACCCCTCCTCCCCTTCGAGCTTGAAGCTGTACAGGAGCTGCAAAGGCTGAAAAACCCATGTGTTGATGGTGGTTTAGGTTCTAACTCTCCATGAGGCTGTTTAAAGCAATAAATATTAAAAGCTGTTTTAGAACGAAATATTAAGGGACTTGTGAGAGCATAGCCATTAAAAACCCACTGACCAACCTCCAGGTGAGGCACCTGGGACCCCAAGCTGGAATCCACTTGCCATTGGCAGGTTTCCCTGTGTCAGCACAGCCACAGGAGGCCTGGAGTTGCGTGCTGAAGGTGGCTCCTGCCTGTGGGTGTTGGGGTGGTTCAGGAGAGAGCGTATTCCGTAGGATCCACGATAAAGCTGGGTCTGGAGAGGCGGATCCCTACCCTGGGACAGGGGCCAGCCTGTTGGGTAAGGTATCAAGATGTACACCTGCCAAGGTAAAAATTAATCTGCATGTAATAATATTCCTCACCTGTCACAGGCGAGACTGGGACTGCGCCAAGGTACAAAAATAGCCACGTTGGGTGTTGCTGGTGCTGTTTCTTCCCATCACACATCCCAGGCTGCTCAGGATGGTGGGGCCAAGACACACACTGCCACTTTTTCTTCTTAGACTTAGATTTTCATTTTCTGGTGCTGAAGCTGAGCTGTGCACAGCTTTACCCTCTGTTCAGCACTGGGGAATCTTTGATTATTCATCCATTTGGAATAAGGGGGGAAGAAAAGGGAGGGCATCATCTTAGCTGCACTTGTTACCATTAAAAACCTCTGCTAAACACAAGAACTTTGGAAAGATGATCCCAAGAACACGCAGACTTTGTGTCTTTAAAAGGAATGGAGGCACTGATTTGTTGGAGTGGAGGAAGAGCTGTAGTTATCTTCAGAAATGGTGGGGAGGAGCTTAAAAATACGGTCTTCATGTGGAGGAACTTGTGGGAAAAGAAATTTCAGGATGAAAATATAATTGCAAAAGAGACAAAAGGAGAGAGGGAAATGTGGTTTTTATGAGACACATCCATCCTGGACACACATGCTGGCAAGGCAGCTGTCCCTAGGAGTAAAACATCCAAGTCCCTCAGAACTCTGTGGATTTAACACTAAAACCAAGAGAAATGGGTTTGGGCCTCATTATGGCTGGTAAATGCTGTCCTATGGATTTGAGTGACTGTGTTAATCCCTCTTGGGGACAGTGCCCATGAGGGGTTTCCATTCATACAAGGTAAGAGATGAGAGCTCTTATCATACAGGTGTAAAACACTTCTGAGGATTCAGAGGAGCTGACTTCCCAAGGCTGAGGAAAACCAGGTGAAGTTTGGTTGGATGTTAAAACATTCCCAAGAAAATGAGTAGAACTGGGAGCTCTTTGAGCAGAGGCCAAGAAAGCTGACATTTCAGAGTCACAAATGTGGACAAGGTTTAGCCCGTAGACATCCTATCTTGGTAGCCCTGAAAGCCACAACTGGAAGCAATAAGAAGATCAACAAATTTAGTAAAGAGAAAAATAGGTAGCAGTCCATGTGCATCTGGAATGTGTAGACAACAAGCTTAAAGACATCTGGAGGGAAATTGCTTACCAAGTAGAGCTTGAGTACAGAATTACAGCACTTCACAAACATATTAGCTAAGAGAAATATGGGAATGAGCCAAACAGTGGAATAACCATGTGGGAATCATCATTCATGATGACCCAGAAGACACTAACAGGTCAGTGACCACTATTACCTTGCTTTTGGAAAAGAAACAGTATAATGGACTACTGCTGTCCTGTGACAAGGAAACATGGAGGGTCTGGAGAAGAGAAGGCTTCAGGGAGGCCTTATAGCAGCCTGCCAGTACCTGAAGGTACCAGGAGAGCTGGAGAGGGACTTTCCACAAGGGCATGGAGTGAGAGGAGAGGGGGAATGGCCTTAAGCTGGAGCAGGGTAGGTTTAGATTAGATATTAAGAAGAAATTCTTCCCTGGGAGGGTGCTGAGGCCCTGGCACAGGGTGCCCAGAGAAGCTGTGGCTGCCCCATCCCTGGCAGTGTCCAAGGCCAGGTCGAATGGGACCTGGAGCAACCTGGGATAGTGGAAGGTGTCCCGGCTGCCCCAGGCTGTCCCTGGCAGGGGTGGAATGACATGAGCTTTAAGCTCCTTTCCAACCCACAACCATTCCATGGTTCCAGGTTAAAACAATGTATATTGGGCTCCAGCTGGGGAGCTTTTGTGTCGTAGCTCAGAGCAGGTTTGCTCAGGTGCTGTCCGGTGTTCACATCTCAGCTCCTCGTTGGGTTGTGCCCCAGTGCTCAGAGTGCCGATGTCCTCTGCTCCAAATCCCTGCTCCCAGCAAGGGGACTGCTGCAAGGTCTCCTCTGCACCCCAAGCACAGGTGAAGGAGTGATGGACAGGCACGTACCAGAAAGCCACTGCTGGCAGGAGGTCATTGCCCCACGAGGTGATTCTGTGACATCATCGTCACCAGCAGCCTGGAGGTGAAAATGCCCGTAAAATCAGCAAGATAGACAGAGACTGGTGGGGTTTCAAGGGTCAGTGGGGAGAAGGAAGCTAGGCATGTTGATCACTGTGGCTTGGCACACTGGCCCTTTGGAAACAAATTGAAGCTTCACCACAGAGACTGGGGCTGTGAAAGAGCAAAATAATTCCTCTTGGTGACTCTGCCTGGCAGAGCAGGGACTTGGTAGGACCTGCAGTAGAAACACAGAGGGACAGATTTTCCTTGTGAAGCCCAGTGCCTGAACGTAGCACTTGGGAGTTAAAAGGCTGGGAATGGGTGGCAGTAGGGATTTTGCCTCTGTGTTTTCCTCTGTCCACAAGAGACAATGGAATAGCGCCTGGGTTTTGTGTTCTTAGCTTAAGTAGGATATTGCAAAATGGGATAGCCACAGATCTGATCCTGAGCTGGAGAAAATGCCATACAGCAAGCAATGGAAAAAAGGCTTGATCTGTTTAGCTTATCAAAAAAGAAAATTGAGGGATAACTTGATTACAGAGTGTAAGTACTTCCATGGGAGAAAATACCAGTTGCTGAAGGGCTTTTTAATCTAGAGGAGAAAACAAGAGTAAGAAACAATGGCTGGACAGGGAAGCCAGATATTTCACTTGGGAGCAGGCAGGCATTGTTAACAATGAGGGTGATTAACCACTGGGAGAGGATCCCAAGGGGGCTGATACCTCGTTCCTTGCTGGATGTCCACACACCAGGCGGGAGCGCGTCTCCGGCGGACACGCTTTGCTCACCAGTGTGGAACTGGGATTGATTCATGGATAACTGGAGCAAATGTGCTACCCAGTGCCCTACAGCTTCTGGCCCCTTTGGGCCTCTGAAGCCCTTAGCTGCTTCGGGGAATGATTTGGCAGTTCTCTGGGGCTTTCCAGCTGGGGATCCCGATGGTCTTTTGAGGCAATGTCAGCACGGGCAGCCCTGCAGAAGGGGACCAGGCTGAGTCACCCATCACGTGTTGGACCTGTGGAAAAGGCCTGATTAACCCCCAAGCAGGTGAGATGTGGGCTTATCCAACCACCTAGAGCTCCTGGAGATGGAGGACAGAGACGAGAAGTGCAGGTAAGGGCTCTCCAGCTATTCCTAACTTTTGGAAAGACCTCCTGGGACGGCAAAGATCTGGGTGTGAGGGCAGGTGAAGCCACTCTGATTTATGGTGGGAGCAACAACAGGAAGAGAAAGGCCAACTTAGCCCCTCTTCAGGGTCAAAGCAAAATGAAAATGGTTGGCAAACCTCTGCCCTTCTCTTCAGACTCCACTGCCTCTCTCATGTCACTGTCTGAATCTCAGCAACTTCCCCAAACCCCTTATTTCTGAGATGCTCCAGAAGCTGTTCAGAAATTATTTCAGTCAAGAGACAGAATCAGCAAGTGGAAAACCACCTCTGGACTTCGTGTGTCCAAGACACTCCTGGGTGATCTTCCACTGTCCTGTAGCACTGCTTCCCTCACCCTCTCACTGCAACCCAGGGCATCTCTTCAGCCAACTGGGAGCAGTGAGCAAACGGTTAAAGTTTTGCTTCTCCACCCAGTGGTGGGTGTTGTCTGTGTCAGAAACAATATAAGAACAGTCGGAAGTTGCAGCTGGCAAGTAACATTTGGAGTAGCAGTCGTGGGGCATATAGATCTGGTGTGGACTGTCTTTTCCTGAGACTGTAAACACTTGTGCAGAATGTCCGAGAACAAGAAAAAAGGGAAAGGAAAGAGCAAAAAGAACAAAGAAGGGAAAAAAGGGGAAAGAGAACCTGACCCAGGAAAAGGTACTTCCCATTTTTAACAAATTCTACTTAAAGGAAGAAGAGACAAGCCAGCAGGAAAGTACATGTGGGTTGCATGAGGGTGCAAATGCCAGGGACTGTTTGCCAGGCGAGTGTGCAAATCTCTGCATCTCATTCATATTTCATGCTGTTATAGGTCTGCTTTTGTTACAGGTCTGCTTTCTTCTTCATATTCACTCCTTTTGACTTTCCTTCTTTTTATTTATTTATTTTTCTGTTTAAATACCCAAAGCCCCAAGACTTCAGGGCAATATGCTCTTTCATGAACAGCAGTACTCAGCTCTTGTCATGGTGATATGGGAATTGAGGGGGTTTGTGCTGATTCTCTGGGGGTTCTGCTGTGTTGTGATTTGCTGTTTAGTTGGTTGTTTTCTTGCTTCTTCCTGAGGTAAATATCAAAAGCCATAATTTTGGAGGCTCACAGGTACTGTTCCTTGAGACAGACCAACTCTCAGAGATCAGATTTTAGTTATAGCCTCGGTTTTTGAGGTGACTGCAATGACCTGTAGTGAGACACGTGGGCTCTTTGCTGATATGCTGATATTCCTGCAATCAGGCTGTTCTTCAGGGATCTGACTGCTCTTGCTGACTGAGTAAAGCAATATTTATGATATTGCCAGGATTAAATGTTTTAACGGATACAGTTCGATTCCTGAGTACATGGGCAGTGCAAGAACTGTCTTGGAAAGCTACGGAAGGTTTGGTGCTAATGCAGCCCGGTGTAATTCCTTTCTCTCTCATGGTATCAGGGAGAGATTATCCTGGGCTGTTTCTTATCTGTGGTTTATCTGGCAGTGCGCTCGGAGAGAGGAGCAACCGTGTCAGGCTTTGTGTTTTATCAGTGTTAAAGGAGGCTGCAAGCTGGACCGGGTCCTGTGCTGAGCCGGCCAGTTCAGCTCCCCACTTGCCTGGCTGCAGTTGTGCTCTCAGTGCCGCTGCCGTGACACCAGTGACTGCTCTCCACCTGAGCAGGTTTGTTCTGGCTTCACACCGGCATCGCTGCTGGCAGGATTTGCTCCTTCCCCCTTTCATCCCCTTATGCTGAGTGTGGAGACCCTGCTGTGCCCAGAGCGGGGGCTCCTCTGCCGGCTCTGTCCCGAGCTGCTGGGGTGGCCGTGGGTGCTGATGCCGTGGCAGGCTGGTGACATCAGAACAGAGCTGATGTTGCTGTGGGACCTGGGAGGAGGCTTTTGGGAGAGCTTCAAGGCAGGGAGCTTGGAATCACCAGGCAGCAGCAGCAGCTGCTTGGCGATGACGGGCTCTGCCCAAGGGGCTCAGGAGGGTGCAGGGGTTGGTGGAGTCTCAATCCATCTCTGGCATCACCCTGCCCCTGCCTCTGAAACGCACGGAGGGGACAGGGCAGTGCCTGCATCCTGGGCATCTCCTGGGCTGGGAGCAGAGTGTAGGGGCTGGTGCACTGGGAGGCACTGGCTGGGGGACAGCGGGGACATGAGGCACACTGGGCCTGCCCAAGGAGCAGCCACCTGCTTTGAGAAGGGCCGGGTGTGAACTGAGGCTCAGTTTAATGCCACATCAAAGTCCTGCAGTAGCTCACTGCCCTGGAGAGAAAAAGGAATTACCTTTTACCTGTCATTACTCCCACTGACAACCAAGTCCTCTGCTGAGATGCATTGTCAGGCTGTTTTGTCACGTATAAATCCCACAGCTGGCACCTTGGCCAGAGTGCAAACCCCCTTTCTCCCTGCCAGTGGATGCAGAGTAGAACTGGGGATGCTTGCACTGATCACTGGGGATGATTGCATTGATCAGGTGGTGGATTCCCCATCCCTGGAGGTGTTCAAGGAATGACTGGATGTAGCACTCAGTGCTCTGGGCTGAGTGACAAGCTGGTGATTGGTCAAAGGTTGGGCTCGTTGATCTTGGAGGTCTTTTCCAATCTAAATGATTCTGTGAGTCTGTGATTCTATCATCCTGTCTGTACCTCAACCAAAGAACTGAAAGGTTCTGTATTTGGCTATCACAGCATCCTTTTATTGCATTCCTTGTGACCTGGGTTGTTTAGATCCCCTGTATTGCTGCAGAGGCTGCCCACTGTTTGCTTTGTGGGTCCATTAGAAGAAGACACTTGGTTGTCTGTGGTGTCCCTGAATCAAACCCTGCTTTGGGTTGGGCTGGTTGGGTCCAGTGGAACCTGAGAACGCCTTTTCACATCGTGGGTCACCTTTGCCACGTAGTCTAGGGGACACCACAGCAAAGGTTCACTAAAAGGACCTTCAGGAGTGGGGAGTTCCTCCTCCAACCACTTCTGAGCAGTGCCCCAGCCCAGGCACACAGACCCTCACTCTGGGCAGCAGATTACACTGTGGACTATTTCTTCAGCTTGAGGCTGGACCTCAGACTGGTCTCCAGGCAAAACCCAGCCCTGGCACACACCAGGCCACTGGCCAGGCACTGTCAGGGTGGTTTGTGTTCTCTGTTTTCCCAGGCTGTAGGATTTCCCTGCAGACAGGGTGTGCTGAACCCCTGAAACCAGGAGGCAGAAGAGGAATCTACAAAAGTCTCATGCAGGCTCTGCAGAGATCTGGACTGGAACACTCACCTGATTGTCTGTGCAGGGAATGATGGCAGTGTGCAAAGCCTTCATCCTTCACACTGCATCCCTGAGCAGCCTCTGGCTGCTGGGGGCTGAACTTTGATCCCTGTGACATTCTGACAGTGCTGATCTACCCTTGTGCTCTTAGGTGTCTGTGTGGAAAATTACCCTCAGACACCTCTTTGGGGTGTGCTCTGCAGAGCCCCAGCACAGCTCTGGTGTGGCCAAGACCCACTTGGACTTCCAGAGGTGATGTCCCAGCCCTGCCAGCTGCTCTGGGGGAATTGCCCCAGGTACAGCTCTTCACGGCCAGTGAGCCAGAGCAGCAGAACAACCTCTGGAAGGCAGAGAGGGCTGAAACAGTAATTTCAGGACAGAGCATCCATGTGCCATGGGGTGTGCCAGATTTCCCCTGAGGTCTCTAAAACTCAGGGGAGGAGAGGATTTGCCTTCCACTGTGGCTTTTAACACAATAGTTTTGACTTCTGTGAATGTGTAAAAGAGCATTGCTGATCTCATGTGAGGTGCTAGCTTTGTTCTGAGGACAAGGGCTGTCTTTAACCTGAACTCACATTTTCATGCCCCTAGTGATGCAGCTGTCCTAAAGTGAGTGCCTTGGCTGCAGCTTTAGCCAGTGGAAGAGCCTGTGAAGGCCTCCAGAGGGAGATGGTGTCCACCTATGAACACAAACCATCAGGATCCCTCTTTTAGACGTTTGTGACATGCACTGAAAAATAGTCGGCCTGTGTCCCACCCAGCACACGTGGAAGGCACACCCTGCAGGGACTACGTGAGCTGTGGGGTGTAGGAGCAGACCCAGAAATTAACGTGTAATGCTCCCACAAAGTCCAGGTCTGGGAGAGAAGATGTATTATTTAGAAGATGTATTATTTAGAAGATGTACTTTATTATCATGGGCTGTGCATGGCATGGGGCAACCAGCCGTGACACTCAGGCAAGACCATGTGTGTAAAAGAAGCTGCTCTGGCACATTCTGAAAGATTTGGGGTAAACTTTGGGGAAGTGGGACAAACGGACCAAGACCAATGCCAAAGTTCAGAGCAGAGCTGAGCAGAGCCAGAGCTGTGGCAGGGGATTGGGATGAGAAGGAAAAAGGGCTGGAGGAAGCCTTGCTAGTGGGACAAGCAAGGAGCAAGCTGGAAAGGGTCTGTGTTTCATCTGTACTTTCGTGAGGTCACTTGGGGAGAAAAGACCAGAGAAATGTAAAGCATTTGGTTGGTTAAATTCCCCAGCAATTCCAGGCATTCCCTCTTATTTTTATTTGGTGTTGAGGAAAACATTGCGTGTGCTTCAGGTTTTTGTTGTTTGTCAGTGCTAATAGGCTGGCAGCACAGGCACTGGGCTTTCTCTTGAACTGCCCATGGCAATTGCTACTGCTGGAAAACTACTCAGAGAGCAGGTGAAGAGTCTCTGCAGAGAGCATCTCATGTTTCAGTAGGAACTGGCCTGACCTCAGCTCCCAGATGAGTCAGGAATTGGTAGAAAGGTTGTGCAGAAGGGTATTGCATTTGAAACTCCCAAAGCCTGAAGGGGAAGGTGCCCCTGGTCACGAGCCAGCAGTGGGATTGGAGCAGCAGCAGGTGCACCTTGTCAGGGTCTCTGAGCCTGGGGTGCTTCAGAGTGCTGCCCTGCTACACAGAGTTTGGGGGGATGTGGAAGCCCCTTGCAGATGCTGAGTGCAGGCTCTGTGGTAGAAGTTTGTGGCCTCAGAGATGCTCCACAGCAGCACAACCACAAGAGCTCCTTCCTTCCCTGCTGGCCGAGGCGCCTCTGTGTGAGCTGTGTCCACACTGCAGGGTGAACACGCTCCTGGTTTAGTCCTCTGCCCGTAGGAAAGACTCCAGTTCTAAGGAGCTCGTAGAAATATTCACCAGAACGTTTGTTTACAAGGAGAATAGCCCACAGTGGATATCCTACAGTAGCAGCTCTGTTTCCTATAAACACCCAGGCACACAAGGTACCAGATGTGAGCTGTGCTCCAGGATCTGTCCACATGTGTGTCTGAATCCATGGGCTGGTGCTCCCTGTGGCTCGGAGCACACATGTGGACACCAGGGAACGTGCAGGGACTTGCTCAGCTTTGGGAATGGAGGGGGTCTGACTCACCAGCTCCAGTGATTCACACTGGGGTAAAGGAAGAGGCAAATCCCAGCTCCTTTCTGGCCTTCCCTGGAGCCCTGCTGCAGGAGGGGGTTGAACAGAGCATGCAGCTCTGCTCCTCCATGCTGCCCATGGCTCATAGTCTCAGGTCTTAGCACAAAGAGAGGAGCTGTGGGAGAGGGACCCATCGGGGTTGAGGAATAACCCATCTCTCCACTCAGGCAGAGCACAGGGCTAGGAATGCCTGGCAGAGGGGCAGGATGCAGCAGAACAGTGCATTAGTAAGTAATCCCACCATGGATCCAAAAGCTGGTGAGTCAGAGCCCTGGGCATTCCATTTTCAATCCCTTTTTGGAGGTGTGAGTAACCTGGGAAAGGCAGTCTCTGGAAAGAGGAGGAACATCTGGAGAGGGGCTGAACACAGCCTGCCTGCCGACCTTGGAGGTCATGTGCTCAGCTCATTCTCCAGCCTCATTAATGTGATGGGCTCCAGCTGCAACCTGGCTGAAGGAAAGCTGTGCTGCCATGAGCAGCCTGGCTCTGACATCTTTCCTCCTGCCTCTGGACTGCCAGAATCCTGCTCTGGGTGCTGCCCTGAGCCCTGGGCTCGGCTCAGTGCTGAGCTCTGATGGAACTGCAGCCGAAAGCTGGTGGGAGAGGGTGGGATGAGATTAGGGCAGGTTCTCCTGTGGCCTAACTCCTGAGGCAGGGAAATGGGGGGAGAGGAGCCTCCTGTTGCTCTGACCCCTTCTCGTTTTCCCTCAGGTTGTAGTGAGTGCTTTCAGGTGCATGAGGGGGCTGTTCAGCATGGGGGCTGTATGACCCTGTGCCTTTCCCAGTGCCTGAGAGCTCTGTTACTGTGGGGCCATGCTCTTGGAATAGGCAAAGAGTGGAGATTTGGGTAACATCTCCTGCTTGGGTGTGCCTGTTTCCTTCTGGGAGCAAAGGTCCATAAAAACACAGTGTCTCTTGAAGAGAACTTGAAGAAATTCAAGAGGAGCTTGAGAGATGCAGCTCATGCCTAGGATCCAAAATCTGGGCTGTTTCCTTGGGCTGAGGAGTCACAAGACTGTGAGGTCCCAGTAAAAGCTGGATGTCTGTGCTAGAAACAGAGTTCAGAGCAGATAACCCGGGGCTTTCCTCAGGGAAAGCTGCACCTGTGTCACTGAGGATGAGGCTGGAGGCTCTGGAAAGCTGGGCAGGAGCCTTCCAGCCCTCCTGGCTCGCCCAGACTCCCTGGGTGCTGTGCCAAGCTCCCTGCCCTGGCTGCTGTCAGCCTGTGCTGTCCTGGGGCTGGCCAGGGACATGCTGGCAGGGGAGGCTCTTTGGGAGGGCGAAGGGCTCTCCAGCAGGGCTGGAGCTCGGACATGCATCACCTGCTGCTGTGCTGACCTCCTGTCTGGGGCAGGACAACACCATCACGTGGCTGGGCAAGGGGACTCTGCCCAAGGGGGAAGCTCTCAGAGGACCCACCAAGGACTGATCGGGGCAAAGCTGACAGTTCCCTTCCATCCACATCCCATGGGAGTGTCCAGAGCAGGGAGGGACATGTGTGGCCTCCAGGCTGAGTCCTGGTCCTGGCTCTGGTGCTGTGCCCAGGCAACAAGCGGTGTTTGAACCACTGTGACCTGGGATGGTCTCCTCTCCAACAAGGGCAGCGCTGTGTTGTTGCATTTTTGAGATGTTTCAAATTGTAACAACAAATACAAGAGATAATGGTAAAAATTAAACATTTTAGGTAATTAATAACTCTGGTAATTAGGCCTGGCAGACTCAGTCATCAGTTCTTACAATGGATTTTAGTTCAGGCGTGTCTGGAAGGCAAGAGCTTCTCAGTACCAGGGAGAGGTGCTTTGCAGGGGAGATCAATAAACCACACAAGGCTGTCTCCATGCAGCAATGCTGTGATCAAACTTCTGAGGAGCCTGGTGGTCCTGGAGCTCTTCTACAGTGTGTTTCATCCCTACTATCCCCTTCAATCTTTGACTACAAATAGAAGTCAGAGCCCAGTTTTTCTTGCTAAATTTTCCTCCATGGTGAGGGTGAGCAGGGGAAGGGAACCACATTAACTCTCCAAGTCTGACACTTGGTGGCTGGCAGCTCAGAGAAAGAAAGACAGGCACAAATGTGTGAGGTGGACAGAAAAAGTGTTCTTTAGGGAAGCAGTGGAACCTCAATTTACCTTAAGACTACACTTAAGTCAGGTGCTTTAGTGTTTAGTTGGTTTACTTTTAAAAAAAAAGACACCCCAAAATTTGAACCAGATTTCCTACATCATTGACTGATGTTTGGAAACCCTTCAGAGAAACTTCTTTTTGGTGTCAGAATTTGCACATTTGCTTAATTTGAGGGTAAAATCAGGCTGAAACCCATCCAGCAGGTTCTCAGCAGATGTTTCTCTGACCTGTCTCCTCTGGCTTTGTTGGTGGATGTGTGATATGTACCAGCTGAGCATCCAACCCTCTGCCTTTCAACAGTTTTTGATTTGAAGGCTGGGACTTTATTCTCCTCCAAAACTGTGTGTGTGCATGTGTACATATGTTTGTGCTCACGAGTTTTTTATTCCACTTTGAAGTCCACAGTGCTTTGCAAGGATTCCCTGGTTCCTGACGTTCTCCAGCCCTCTGGGGGTGTGGAGGTGCAATTTTGGCCAGCACACTCCTCTGGCAGAGCCTGTACTGACCCTGATGCTCTTTCTCTGTCTCTCATCCATCTCCTCCTCCAGTCAGAGCGCTGACAAAGCTCCCATGCTCAGCATCTCCATCTCTGGTTCAAAGCACACCAGCAGAAATCTTTGTGTCCCAGCCCTTTCCCACCCCTTGGCTTGACCCAAGTGCTCCTGGAGAGAAATCTTCTTGTCCTGGGGGCAGTCTGGTCTCACTCCAGCAGTGCTGCAGGCGTGGGGTCTCCTCAGAGCTCCTGGTGCTGGCCACAGCCCTGATGTGAGGAGGCAGATCTGCCAAGGAGCTCAGGTGCCAGCAGGGAGCTGGGGATGGATGCTCCAGGAGACAAAGGACCAGGGAACTGAGGCAAAGGTGCTGCCCTGAACCTGGCTGTGTCCCCCCTGTCTGCACTGCGTGGTGCAGTGCCTGGCTCCTGTGCCCCTTTCCCTGCTCGGGGGAGTGGGGCAGGGCTGCCACAGAGGAATGTGGAGTTTGGGCCAGGTGGAGGGAAGGAGGGAGGGAGGATCCTTCAGCTGCTAGCACAGTCCTTGTGCACACAGGGTGACCAGCTTCTGCTGTGCCCGTGCAAACCTGCTGCTCTCTGCTGTGCTGCAAAGCAAAAAACCCCACCTGCTTGACTTCCCCTGCAGGGCTTGGAGGCAAGAGGAATGAATACTGCTGGGGAAGGAGGCTTGGGAGACACCCCAGTGCCTACAGCTGGGGGTACATTGCTCCCTTTTGGGGGCTCCCTCAGCCTGCCCTGCTCTGTGCCTGCTCCTTGGAGCCACCACGGATGGGACGCAGCAGCTCGAGCCCCACACCCCATCCCAGCACCGGGCTCTGGCTTCTGCCACGAGCAGAGCGAGCTGGGGGCCTCGTGCTGTCAGTCTGATGCCTGAAAATGGCCGAGTGTTGAAGTGATTCAGATCCAGAGGGCCTTGCCAGCGGGTCCCTTGCTCACAGGATGCAGGGGTGGAGGTGCTGGAGTGGGGCAGGATGTCTTTGCAAGGCCAGGAGTGTCCCTGATCACGGCTGCCCCGGGCACAGTTCATTTCCCTTGCAGAGATTGTGCATGTTTCATCTGCTCATTCAGGCTTTTGCCTGAAGGGCAAGGACAAAGAATGCAATGAACTTCTCCTTGGCATGGAAGTGTATTTTGCTTCACATTTGTCAATAAATGAGATTAGGTTTCTGTATTTGTGCTGAGAGGCTGCGTGAGAGGCACGTTTAATGAATGCTAAAATAAACTCTCTGGGTAGCTGTGGGGTAACAAACACGGCTAAAACTTGCATCTCAGGAGAGATCCTGACATTGCAGAGATGCCAGTTCTATGATCAAGCAAAAGCAAGTCAGCCCAAACCTAAAATAACCCTGGGTCTTTCATGAGAGGATGCCTTGGTACCAAAAGCAGTGTGTGTATGATGACTGTGCTGCTTCTCTGCTTGAAAGAACATTTCCAGCTCCCTCCTGGGTTACGTCTCCCAGTCCTTTCAGGTATGAATACTCTTTGTCCAGAATCTGAACCTCTTATCCTGAAATGATCATTTCAGAAAGATGGGAGGCAGCACGAATTGTCTGTTCCTGGGTGTCCTTCCCACTGCCCACCCCGATGAGTCCTGGCACCCCCCTTTCTGTCCAGCAGGGCCAGTGAGACCATTTAGGAACAAGGAAACCTCTCTGCTGTTGGAAGCAGACACATGAGGATCAAGGGAGAGTCCTGGGTATCAAGGTTTAGGATCCATGAAGAAACATGGATGGATTTCAGGATGGATTGGATTTCACCTTGAATCATAGAATCTTAGAATCACAGACTGGTTTGGGCTGGGAGGGACCTTAAAGCTCATCTCAGTCCACCCCTTGTCATGGGTAGGGCCACCTTCCACTGTCCCAGGTTGCTCCAAGCCCTGTCTAACCTGAGCTCAGACACTTCCAGGGATGGGGCAGCCACAGCTTCTCTGGGCACCCTGTGCCTCCCCACCCTCACAGAGATGATTTTCTTCCTAATATCCAATCTCAACCTACTTTAATTTAAATCCATTTCCCCTTCTCCTATCAAATATCCTGGCAAACCTGGTGGTGGCTGGGGGAGAAAACAGTGAAAATCAGGAGGAAGGGCTGCAGCTGATGGTTAAATGAGGACTGGGGTTTCCTGTGGGAGGCTGGAGGTGAAGGGCAGTGCCCAGACCCCAGTGCTGTGGTGACCCTCGGGCTGGTGCAGCCGCAGCTCCCAGTTCCCCTGCCGGGGCTCAGGGTGTGCCTCAGCTCTCCTGATTCACAGCTGGGCCCTTTCAGGCACGAGGGTGAAGAGGTTTGGGGATGGCCAAACAAAAGCTGTCCAGTGGAAGAGGTTGCTCTGTGCAGACGGTGCTGGGGACAGGGGAGGGGGCCCTGCTGCAGGAAGGTGTCCTGAGGGGGTTTTGCTGCTGGGTTCCAGCCCGGGCAGGGTGGCAGCCAAGGCACAGCACAACCTGGGGCTGTGTAGCCCCAGCACAGAGCCCATCAGTGCTCCTCTCTCAGCTCATTTGTTGAGGAGGATCCAGTGGTGCTGATCTGCCCTGCTGGTCGTGGTGGAGCTGCTGCAGACCCTGCCCATGCCAAGGGACCTGGCTTTCCACACACCTCCCAGGCTTTAATTTTTTTCAATAATACTTCCAGCTCTCCCCCAGCACACTCCCAGGTATAAGACTGCCCTCCTGAATCTGCAGCTGCAATGCTGCTCTTGCTACCTGGGACTTTACTTAGCTGCAATTCAGGGAATTACTCCTTTTTTGTGGACAAGCTTCTCCATCCTACCTGCTGCTGCTGGGCAGAAGAGAAAGCAGGAGTGGCAAAAATTGCAGAGCAATGGAAATACGCTGATGACAGCTTTCAAAACCCCCTCTGCCCATGCAGCCTGTATTTGGTTGGTTGGTTGGATTATTAGGACTTCTGGAGAGGTTTCCTTGTCTATCCTATATTTAGAAAATGTGGGCAGACCGTGCAATTTTAAGAAGCAGCCTTGTGTTGGCAGGGCCCTTGCTCATTCCATGTGTTGTAACATTTTGTGTTGGGGATGTTTTGAGTCGGTGATGGAGGGAGATTCTGCGAGTCACAGCTCGGGTTCTCTTGTGGGGTTAGGTAGGTGTCTTGCTCATTTTGGGGGCTCAGAAGGGAAGAGAGGAGCAGTTGTAATCTGAAGCACCGCCAGCAGTTTCGGTTTTGTTGCCAGAACTGTGATAATCTGGTATTTCCCGTAAAGCCCCAGGTGCTGTACTTGCTTTATTTTCTGGGACTCTCCGATTTCTCTTACCCTTTGTCATCGCAGGACAGAGCCTGACAAAGTGTCCTATCTGGGTCTCAAACATTCACAGTATCAAAGATAATAGCAAGCCCCAAACACACCAGGTGGAAATCTCCTTCTGTTTAGTTCAATATCACCATCTTCGAGGAGGAGAAGAAGCCCAGTTGGTGATTTCCAAGTGAGCAGAGCTGCGTGTGTGATGTCTGTCTGTCCCCTGCTCTCCTCCTTTCCCCTTCCTCTCTCCCTGGTCATTTTGGCAGGTCAGAAGAGACACTGGGAGTTTTCTCTGGTGATGGGGAGCCCGTTTCTCTGGGCTGTCCCATCTCCTGTGCCACATGCCTCGCTGCAGTGGTGGGGCCCTACCTCAGAAGGGTTTGGGTGCTTCCCCCAGCAGCAGCGTTTTTCTGCACTGGAGCCTTGGGGCTTGTCTGCACAGGGAGGCTCTTGCAAAACATGCTTGGCCTAGGGTGTGAATTTAAAGGGAAAGAACAGTTCCACACCAGAGTCCTGCCTTAAAGCCTCTTATTCTGCACAAAAACTCTCATGTTTTTAACTGTCTGAGCTTGGTGGAACAGCTGCACTTAACCTGGGCAGCCAAGGGCTCCAGTGGCAGCTCTGTGCTGGGCTGGCCTTGGGTTAGCACTGTGCAGGAGGAGAGGGGCTGGGGGTGGGAATGGTTCTGTGTGTACCCAGAAAAGGGGCATCACAGCAGAGCAGAGCCAGCCTTAGGGCTCCTGCTGCCCTCTGGAGAAGCCACCCTGGGCAGAGGCTGAGTGGAGCTGGCAGTGCCCATTCCTGAGCACTGGGCTCGCATCAGCTGCCAGGGCAGCCTGGGGCTCACCTTGGGGAGCTGCCCTGAGCCAGCTGCCCTGAGCCAGCAGCCCTGAGCCAGCTGCCCTGAGCCAGCTGCCCTTCAGAGCCACTGAGTGCAGGAGGTGCCTCCAGGAGGGCGTTGGGCTTTGGTCCTCACTGAGCCGTCAGACCGGTCACCCAGCTGTCACTTGTGTCCCTCCCACGCCACAGCACGAAGCTTCCTGAAGCTTCCTCCTCAAATCCACCCTTCCAGCACTGTCCTGGTCCCACCATGCCAAAGGTGCTGGGAAATGGTGCTGTGGGGAGCTGAAGGTGGTCGTCGCTGGGCTGTGCCTGCTGAGCTCGGGTCTCACATGTGGGGTGGTCCCCATGCCACCTCCTGGGTGTGAATTAAAGTCCTTTGCCTTTGGGAGAGCAGGAAGGGACCCTGAAACACCTTGCACCCCACAGGACTGAAGTGTGAGGTCTCTGAAAGGAGAAGGTGATGCCTTAAGAGGCCACCTAGAAACAGAGCCCAGACAGGAGTAAAGGGAATAAAGGTGGGGATTTATTGGAAAGGCCTCCAAAGGTACCCCTGGGGAGCCAGAGGTGCTGCCCAGATGGGCCCTGAGATGGACCCTGAGAGGCCACGAGTTCTTCACACCTTTATAGGTTTGGTTTATTTGCATCTCAGGGTTAATTCTCCAATTAAAGCTTCAGTTTAATGATGGAATTCCCCTCAGCTTGCCCCCCTCTCAGAGGCTCTTTGGTTGATCCTTTTTGGGCCCAGTTTGGGCTGGGTGTCCTTGGAGAGCAGCCCCGGAGGGGCTTTGTTGTGTGTGCCCAGCACAGAGAGCAGCACTGAACAGGGAACAGGCAACTCCAGAGTTACACACTGGGCACTGCAGGGCTTGGAAAATAGAAAAGTTCAAACCTGAGGCATCAAAGGGACACCATGACAGTACAAAAAGTCACGTGGATGTAGCACAAGGGGAATCCCTTGTGTCCCTAAGGCCAAAGGTGGGAGCCCAGACATCCCTGGCTGCTCCTGGCCGGTTTCATTTGGTCCCTCAGCATCCCCTGCCAGCTGCTGTGGCTGCAGTCACTGAAGGCAAGAGCAGAGCAGGGCTGGCAGAAGGAAGGGCAGGGCTGGCACAAGGGCAGGGCTGGCACAAGGGCAGGCCTTTACACGAGGCACAGGCATGCTGTCAGCTGGGTAAACTCGGGAGAAAGGCGCGCGGGGGTTGTGTGCCTGTGGGCATCGGGGCAGGAAACCAGCCCTGTCCATGAGAGAATGCAGAAGACTTCCCCACTGGGAAGTGTCCAGAAGCAGTAAGTGATACTTGCTGCATCAAGTGGGGTTCTCGTCTCGCAAGGAGCGTGGTCAGAGCCAGCATCCCGGCCTCCCTCAGCCTGGTGGTCCTCCCTGGCTGCTTTCTGTGCCTGTCACGAGTCCCCATGTGGCACTGAAGCCTTCCCCTGTTCCTCCCTGCTGGAGCTGCCCTGCTAAGAGAGTTGGCTGCTTGAGGACTCATCAGGGCTGAGATGATTTATTCCTCAGCAATTTATTGCAAATGAACCATTGGAAGGCTTTCAAAAGCCATCTTCTCTTGACCTAAGTTCAGCTGAATGTTTTAGCAGCATCAGCTTTACATAACACGCCAGTGGAGGGGAATTCTGGGGAAATAAAGTTTATGTTGATAAACAATCCTTGCTGACCAGGATCTCCCTCTCAAAGTTCTCTGGTTATTCAGAGGATCACAGAGAGAGCTGGGAATCGCGAGCCAGCTGCCCCAGAAAAATGTGATGACTTGTGTGTTTACTCTGAGCGTCTGATAAAAATCCCAAAATATCTCATGACAGCAGGTAATTCCTTGCCAACATTTAGATTTCAGTGAAATGTCTTGATAGAACCCTAGCACCCCAAATTAATTCCAGTTGGTGAGGACAGGAGAGCATCACATGGGCTGAGAGCTGGGTGGGGAGGACCATGAACAATGGATTAGGATAAACAGCAGTGTGTCGAATTGTCAGGGGAGCGAAGGAGAGCGCAGCCCTGGGAGCTGAGGCTGTGCCAGCTGCTGCCCTCGGCGGTGACTGCGCAGAGTTAACCTCTGAAAGGTCTCCCCGGGACCCCGCAGCGGCTCCGGGGACCCCCCGAGGGCTCCTATGAAATGGGATCTGTTCTTTGGGGATGTTTTTCTGTCACCTGGGAACGTTTTTCTCAGGGTACCCTTGGCGGGGCAGGGCTGCCGTGTGATCCTGTCTGAGGTGTCCATTCAGCTTTTGTTCGTGCTCACAAGGACGCTCCCAGTTAATGAGCTGATATTTTGTCCAGGCATTTATTTACCACCAAATTACAAAGGGAGGGGCACAAAGTTGAAAAATGAGGTGAGAAGCATAATAGAGTAGGCTGTGCTTGACTGTGATCTTCCATCCTCATGATCCCCTGGCTTAGGGTGAGAGCTGGGTAATTGCTGCTGTGGGTCTTTGCTCAAAAGCAGATCTGGGATGGGTCCTTCCTCTACCTGTGCAGGGATCCTGTGACTACAAAATCTGGGATGAATTCCTCCTCTGTATGTGTACAGGGAGCCTGCAACTACAAACAGCATCATCTAAGGGAGCAGAAAGGATTTCTTCTCTTGGTGTTTCAGGCTTGGCCATCGCATGGAGGGGCTGCTACTGCAGGGACAGGCAGGGCAGGAGGGGGACAAGGCTTTTGTGGGTTGTGAGTGGAAGCTCAGCTTCTACATCCTGCAGCCAGGGGGAAGGATTTCCACGGCCTCAAAGTGGCACTGAGGTGTCTCTGAGCTGTGTGGGACAGTGGAGCTCCCAATGACCCACCCCAAATTGGCAGAAGATCAGAAAAGCAACACCAGTATTCAGGTGTGCCTGAGAGGGTGATTGAGGCCCTCTGGATTTCATGGAGACAAAGCTGCTGGGAGCTCTTCAGTGAGATGTGGGAGGTAGCCAGCATCTCCAGAAATGACAGGAGGATGAGACTGGGGCTTAAGAGTGATATTCGAGGTTTTCAAGATCATTGATTTTGCAAAGGAAAAAAAAAAAAATCATCATCCTCACCACCAAGATTGAGCCAGGAAGGACAAAGAGGAGCAATTTTGGTTACCTGTGGTTGGTGGCAGCTGGCATGGGGAAAGAGAAGAGAACAGGGAGAAGGGGCAGTGTAAAGGACAGGACAAAAGGAGAGATGGATTACATCTTTGGAATGACACAACATCATTTTTGCCCCTGAGGACGAGGAGAGCCTCACAGGTGTCAGTAGCTGCCAGTGTGACTGGGTTCCCCATCTGCCAGGGACCCTGGGCCTGCTTCCAGAGGGAATCAGCTGCTGCCCACTGGTGAGATTGTGAGGTTGGGATCAGCTACATCCTAGAAGCCATCCAGGTGCTGGGGCGCCCTGTGGGATGCAGTGTGGATGTGGGACACAGCTTGGTTGTGTGTTGGATCCTGGTGAGCTGGGTGGGTGTTGCAGATCCCCCCTCGGGGCAGGGATCAGGGGATCACTGCTCCATTTCTGAGCGGTTCTTCCAAGCTTATCCTTGCAATCCTGTGATTTGTTGTCTCCCTGAACCCTGACTTTGCACCTTTCCAGGTCAGTGCTGTAGACCCAAAGGTCTATCCAGGCTTTTCCAGGGCAGCTCCTCAGCACTGCTGTACCTCCTATAGATTCATCAGAAACAAAGTCACCTGCCTGGGGTATTTAGATGGAGCATCTCCTACACAAATGCTCCCCGGAGGAGGAGACCCCACTCTTTCCATCAGGTTTTTGTAGTGTTCCTCAGACCCCTGTACATCCCTTTTTGGGTTCCAGGTGGTTGCATTCCTCTTCATGGAGCTGCTCGAGGAGGTGGGGAGAGAGGGGCAGTGGGAGTGCAGAAGTGAAGGAGCAGCTCTGGAGGAATTTTGCTTTAGCACAGGGTCTGAGTGGAGACCCTTCTTACCTGCCCAGCTCCACAACCTCCTTACTTTTCCTTCTCACTCCTGCCTGGAGATGAGCACCACCCATGCTTACAGCCCAGGATGAAACCTGCATCGTGCCCTGTCTTTTCCCAGGTCTTCCTTAGATCCCAAACTCCTTCCGCTTGTTGTCACCGCTGCTTGAAATTGGCATTTGTGGTGGCATCCAGAGGTCCTGGCTGCAGCATTGTTCCCCTTGTGCTATTCACAGCACAGAGTCATAACAAGAGCCAGTCCCTGCCCCAAATATATTAAGTGGGATCTTTGAGAGAGGAAATGGAAGCACAGAGAAGGGATGTGAATTGTCCCACTTTACGCAACATTTCTGGGATAAAACCCAGCACTATTAATAGCTTTTTGCTCAACAACCATCTTTTGTTCAGAACTCTGGTTTTCACCTTAAGTTGTTTGTGTTGTGCAGGATCTGCTGCCCAGTTTGGTGAAATTTCCCATTTTGTGACCTAAAGCTGGACATGAAGCAGGTCAAATAAACCCATGTCCAGTTTGAACTTGGAACAGTTTCCCTGCTTGGGCCACCACCATGTTGCCTATTGTCTCCTCTTTGCCCCTGTTTTGCTGCTGCATCGTTGGTCTTTGTTTTCAGTCCCTTGTGTTCTGCAATAGCTCCTAGAAAATTGCACCTTCCCGTGCTGCTGTTCCCTAAATCCTTCCATGAAGTAGCTGGACAGCCAGCAAGGGTTGGCTCTCATCACAAAGTCAAATTTGCTTCACCTTCTTTCTCATTTGTTGCCTATGAATATTCTATAAAGTGATCTTTCTGCCAGAGAAATGTTTGTGGAAACAGAAACTGTTGATTAAATTTTAACGAAGAGTCACAGGAAACAAATTTTAAAATTGCAACTGTATGTTTGTGATAATAAGAGCTCTGTCATTGCTGTCAGGGACTAGAATTGATGCAGGCCACAAAATCTCTTCATCCAACCAAAATGAGCCAGAGTTTCTTGATTTCTTTTTCTTTTTTTTTTTTTTTTAAACACAAGCCACAAACTGCTCATGAGCAATTTACAAGCCAAAAATTAGCCAGGATGGCTTTCCAGAGAATAGTTCTGAAGAATATCGCAATAAGCAATATTCAAATATAAAACGAGGGAAAATAAGGATAAAAAAATTAGTCAGGAAGAGCTGACATCCTGGAGACTCCTGGCAGCTGTAAATCAGCTTGGTTGGGGGGGACATTTCAGTGGAAGCCACCCATCGCTGTGCTCCAGTGGGGGTCCAGAGCTGCTCAGAACAATGCTGGGAAGCCGCGCTCTGGACAAGGCAGGAGACACGCTGTGTTAGTGTCTCCACTGGGCAGTGCCCAGAGCCCCGATCGGAATTTACAGCTCGCTGCTTCCCTGCAGCCCACGGGCGAGGGGTGGCCCCTCTCTGGGGGCTGGGCTCTCCCTCGGTCGGGGTCTCCCCCGTGGGGAGGGATCCGCTGCTGCGCCCATCGCTCCAGCGCTGGCCCGGACCCAGGGTGGGCACTGGGACGGCGTTCTACTTTCGGGTGGTAATTCCATCCGCTGCTTGGTGGGATCTGGGCTCCTGTGAATCAATCTGGCTGCCGTGGAAAAGCTGTCTCAGGGATGGTCTTTAGTTTCTTTCCTGCGTTTGGATGAAAACCAGACCTGCGGTCACTTCTGGGTACCAGGGCTTTAAAGCCTTTCTTCAACCAACAGCAAAACTTTTAATCTTTCTAATATAACATTACAGAGAACAAACAAGTCTCTAATGCAAGCCCTGGGGTCTCTTGTGGGGAGATCCCGATAAAAACAGGGCTTTCTGTTTTGGAAATACCCTCTGGTGGATTTGTCTCTCACCAGAGACAATGGTGAACTTTCAAAGTAGGCAGAGACATGGGAAAAAAATATTGTAATTAAGACTGCAAGTGGTTGGCTTTTGTCACGGAATGCTAGGGAATATTATTTTATAGGTTAAAAATTAAACATCTCCACCTCAGTATGAGAGGCTTTTCACTGAACTCATTTATCCAGATATTAAAGTGCTTTCTTCTGTGAATCGCTGCTTTTTGTGGTGTTTCACCTGGCTGTGTGTGAAACATCAGGATGTTCTCTGGCCCAGGACTTCCTGGCAAGTCGAAATACCAAAAAAATTTTGCCAGCTGGGTTGTCACATCTGACCTTCACTTGACCTCTGCCTGCCCTGGCTCAACATCTTGTAACCGATCCCAAGTTTCTCTTATTCTTCCCTGCTTGCTGAAGTTGAGCATGTTTAGAAACACTCATCAAAGCTGCCTCTCTCAGCTGAGTCTGCTGGGGCAGGGGAGGCGTATTCTCTGCTGGGATGGTGCTGGTGTGGGCTGGGGTGACCAGTCGCCCCTCTGCAGCAAGGTGTTCTGTGGTGACTGCCCTTCCTGACCTCAGCTCTCACACCTCACTGGTCAGCCCCCTCTGGGGTCCTCATTCTGTTTAAATACAGTGCACTGAGAGAGGAGGACAGAGATCTCTGGGAGTGCTGTGCAGGCTGAGTGCAGCCCTGCTGCTGGGCTGCTACCCTGGGCTGCGATGGGCGCAGGGCTGGGCAGGGAGGGACAGGTTTGTGTGGCAAACCCAGCACCTCGCTCAGAGATTGGGTCAGGTTTGCCTGTCTGCAGTGGCCCTGAAGGGGCTGATTCACCTGAAGGACCTGGGGAGTGTATTTGGGGCTGTGCTGTACCCACACATTGCAGTGGATCCTGTTTTTTGCAGGTTCACCTGAGCCAGATGATCATCACAGAATCCCAGGATGGTTTGGGTTGGGAGGAACCTTAAAGACCATCTTGTTCAGCCCCCCTGCCATGGGCAGGGTCACCTCCACCTGTCCCAGGCTGCTCCAAGCCCCATCCAACCCGGCCTTGGGCACTTCCAGGGATCCAAGGGAAGCCACAGCTTCTCTGGGCACCCTGTGCCAGGGCCTCACAGGGAAGGATTTCTCCCTGCAATGCTCCCACCAGTCCATGATGGTCTGTGTGCTGTCCTCCCCTCCTTGGGAGAGCCCAGATGGTGCAGGCAGTCCCTGTGAGAGGATTTTCAGCTCCCCTTTAACTGAGCTGTTCTTTCCTGTGTTTTAAACCAACAGTCCTGAGATTGATAAAGTTGTAAAACATCCAGTAGGGTTTTTTCATCCTTTTCTAGAACCACTGATATCCCACTAATGGTCATTTGCATCTGCAAATTCTTCCCTGTAATCTGAAGGCTTTTAGCCTTTAGCTTTGCCATGACGTAAGGGGTCTCTATATGTGGTTTCATGTACAGATCTCATAATAAACATTTAATGAAATGAGGGGTTTTTCTGCTAACCTAGATTGTTTTGTCTCCTGGGGTGAGTTTTTCAATCACTTTCCTTTGGTGATTGAAAGATGATGGATGCCACCCGGGTCTTTAGCAGGGTTCTAGGGCAAGTAATTTGTGCTTAGTGCTCAGTGACTGGAAAAAAGGATTAATGTATTTTAAAGTTTTGGATGCTTGGGGTAATTTCTTTGTTGGCTGGGTCTGGACTGGCAATCCACAGAGTATGGGTGGGCAAATTTACTAGCTGATTGTGAAGATAGAGATAAAGCTATATTTTATGAATTGCTGTTTCCAAGGTCATCTGGAAGTTGAGCAGTTCATAAAACATATCTTTGTTCAAAGATATATTTGATTATATAAAATATGATCCCAGAATCAATTGGGTACAAACAAGATGTTGCCTTTAGGGTCGAAAACACATTGTTAGAGGCATGAAGAGCAGAAATTGTCGCTGCTGTCTTTGTGTGGCTATTGTTTTTGGTCTTAATAGGAACAGAATGAATGACATTTTTCCACCAGGCCACTTATGCTCAACTATACCTCCAGGACAACTTCCTGGCCAAAAATATTCAAAACAAACAAACACAATAGCAATTCTACTCCAATTACATTGTTTGCAAACCAGCTAGTGTTCATAGAGTACTAGGTTTGGCAAATCCAAGCACTTCAGCCCCTGGATTTTAATATTTGATATTTGCATGTGAATTTCTTGGAGCTGTTGTGCTCTTCAGGTGAGTGTTTGTATGGCCACGTGCATGGGTGCCTCCAGCACTGTGACAAAAGCACAGCCCAGTTGTCTTAACAATTTGGGTGTTGGGAGGACATCCTTGCCCAGTGGCCAGATGCTCATTGATTTCAATGGAGCTGAGATTTCAGCCTCGGGCTCTGGACCAAATCATACACCAATTTCAAAACTTTCACTGGAAAGAAGAATTAACTGGGTTTTTAAGTGTGGGAAAGACAGAAGAGGAGGAATTTATCAGTTGCTCTTAAATATAAGTGGAGCCAGGATTTGTAAGAGGAGGGTGAAATTTCTGGCTTTGTGGCACTGTTTCATAGAATCACAGAATCATTAAGGTTGGAAAAGACCACGGTTTGAGCTGCCAGAGGGATCCTATAGAGAGCAAACCTAAATCAACAAACCTGCTTGTAACTTTCCAGTCAGTTTTCTTTGGTGATGGGAATGGTCATGAAAATAGAAATTGTGACTCACAATTTAAATATGTTTTTTTATAATTTTTTTTTAATAGTGATGTAGATTGGTGCTGTAGTCAGTTCTCCTCCCTGAGAGAGAAGGCCACAGGAACTTAGTTAAAGGAAAAGAAACTTGCATGTTAGGGAAGGTATGGGACATGGAGGGAGGAGTAATGCATTTGTTCTGGCTTCAGCAAAGTGGTCATCAAAATTTGGGGTCGTTCCAACCCCACATCCACAGATCTCAGACTTTTCAGCATCTTCACACTTCCAGTCATCTGTGTCCTTTCCACCAGGGTCTGCTGTGTGTGAGTCAGCTGGGTGGGTGTCCTCAGCAGGCTCTCCAGGCCCTGCAGCAGTGGCTCCTGTGCTGTCAGACCTGTGTCTCCAGCTCCCACAGTGGGACCTCTCCCAGGAGCACAGAGAGGAGCCTCTGACTCTCTGTGGGAGAGGCTGGGCAGTGAGGATGTCTCCCATGTCCTCAGAGAGCTCTGGATTATCAACCCTTGCTGTTCTCTGCAGTTACTGCACAGGTGGGCTCTCGTACAGGGAAGGTGAGGTGTCAATGTCCCCAGTGAGCCACATGGTCTCATGCTGGCTCCCACAGTGGAGTTTCTGCCCTCTGAGGGTGCTGAGGCCCTGGCACAGGGTGCCCAGAGAAGCTGTGGCTGCCCCTGGATCCCTGGAAGTGTCCAAGGCCAGGTTGGATGGGGCTTGGAGCAGCCTGGGACAGTGGGAGGTGTCCCTGCTCATGGCAGGGGTGGAATGAGATGAGCTTCCCTTCCAGCCCAACTCATTTTATGGTTCCATGACTCTGTGATCACTGCTCATGGAGAAACATGGCTGTTTGTTAATTAAAAGGTCAAATAGTGGTTACAGCAAAATGCTGCCCCATGGAAATTGAAATTTGTCATTGTTGTTTACCTGTCATGTACCCCTGCCCGGCACACCAAGATCTGAGACAGTGGCTGCAAAGACTGCCTTGAGAATGTCTGGCCATCCCCTGGCATGAACTGAAACACAAGCTGCCTGAAGCATAAAGCATATTACAGATCTTATATTATGTTTAATATTCTGGGTTTGGAGCCTGTAGTTAGGCACTGGGGGTAGAGGCTGGTGTGGGGCAGCGTGTCAGTGTGACACCAAGGTTCTGTCCCGCAGGCTCTGGGCTGTGTGTGGTCTGTGGACGTTGTGTCCATCCGTGCAATAAAGCCAGGGTTGTTCTACAGCTTCACTCAAGCCCAGCCCCGTTACCTCCAGGGGCGTTGGAGGGTCACAGGCTCCCAGGAGTCCTTCTGACACTGCCACCAAGGAGCTGGCTCCCCTCGGAGTCCCGGCTGCAGACACCGCAGCCCGCCTGGGTGCACAGCAGGGACTGCCTTTTGCCCTCCCCATAAAAACCCAGAAAAAAGGCAGACAAACACCGAGTGTTGTTGTGATGCTTTTTCCAAGCAGATCCCATATTTCCATTCCTTGTGGCAGGAGGGAGCTTTCCTCAGAGTAGGTCCCTCCTTTGACGGGTTGGCATTTGCAGCCAGTATTGAAACAAAGAGTCCAGGAGGTCAGGAGCTGCTGCTGCTGCTGCTGCTGCTGAGCTTCAGGTTGGTCTCCTTGTCAAATAAAGGCCAAATTAAACCCAAGGCAAAGGAGCATCACCTCTGATTGAAACAGTGGAGCCAGCAAACACACCAGAAGCCATGGGACTGCATCAGCCAAGAAGTGAGATGTAGCCCAGTGGGGAGCGTGCTGACCCCCAAGACGTGTCTGGTGTCCCAACCTGCATGGTGATGTGCTGGGAACACGTCCTCACTTTGCAGTAGAGATGACAGAAATGGGAAAAACTCCTTTCAGTTAGGAGCTGCCATCTTGGCAAATGTTTGTGATTGGATTTGGAGCAAGTTGAGGCTGCAAATAATTTCCTATGGAAAGATGAATTGTGGGATTTCCCATCTCAGAGAATGTGGAAATACTCCCACCTGAGGCACCCAATGTAAAAAGGATGGTCTGTGCAGATAGTGGGATTTTGAACAGCAAAGTGATGGGGACTCTCCAGAAGGGGCTTAGGGAACAGCAGCCTTTGAGACCTGGCTTGGGCCTCAAGATCCTGTCCTTCAGTGAGGCTTGGAATCTTCAAGGACTGTGCCTGGAGCATCCTTTGGGTGTCTGGGCTCCTCTGCCGAGAGCCTTCTGGAGACACTGCTGGATCTGCATCTTCACCAGCCCAGCACCACAGCCCAGTGGAAACCCTGGCACCGACATGGAAGGGCCATCCTGAGAGCAATGGCTTGGGCAGGCTGAGAAACAGCCCCTTCCAAGAGATCACCCCTGCACCTTCCTTCCCTCCCCGTTCTGGCAGGGGAGGGGTGTCCTGACCTGAGGACAGTCAGGTGGGTGCCATGTGTGGAAAGCCGTGGCTCTGCTGCAGGCACGTCATGGATCACCTGTGGCTTTGTAGGTCTTAACTCTCCTTGCACTTCCCCCATTCCTGTGAGAAAGCATTTTTCAGCCTCCCTTTTCCATGCTCAAGGGAATTCAAGCTAAGTTGCCTTCTTCCTCAGCTGCTCAGAGAGACACAGAAGGATCCTGTCCTCCCAGGCCCCCAGATCCACCTGCCTCAACACTCTGCCAGCCTCCCTGTGCTAGGCAGGGTGGGGGAGCCTCCCCTGGCTCACACTGCAGCCCCTGCAGGAGGCCAGGAAGAGAAGTCCCATCTCCTCACGGCACCAGCTGTCCAGGGATCCCAGATGTGTCCGTGTGGGGGGTCCCCACGGCTCGGGGAGCAGTGCCTGTGGCTGGTACTGCTGGCTGTTCCAGAGCTCATGGAGCACCTTTCCCAGGATGGCTGCTCCTGCTTTCTGCTGCCGAGGGGTTGTTTCTGTCGGATGCTCTGTGGGTGGGATGTGGTTTTGTCACCGCTCCATTGTTGGACTCTCTTTGGGCACTCTGCCCGTGGATGATTGATGATGTTTTGAGCTGAGGCTCTGAGGTGCTTGCAGGCACGCTGCAGGTACCAGAAGGAAAAGAGGTGTTGTTATCATCAAGGTACTTCAGTGTTGTGTCAAGTGTAATCAGAAGTGAATTAATTAAAGCAGTGTGTACACATAAGCCCTTTTATGGCGGATGTTCAAACAACTCATACGGTGTAGTTTGGAGCTCAGTGCTCCAGACTTTTGTGACCCTCCCCTCTCCATGAGTAGGCAGCAGATGCCAGGACTGTTGTTGGAGGACAAACCTCTCCTGGAGAGGTCTTTTTGTCAAACATGGCTCTTAAAACAAGTCAGGAAATCGTGTGCGTTTGTCGATCCTGGCTCTGGCATTTTTCAGGGTTAATTTTTTCAGCTCACACAACCAGTGTAGGATGGGATCTAACAGTGGCTTGGGTTTCATCTGACCTTGGAGTGAGCAAAAATCTGTAGAAAATTTGTTTTTATTGTTGGTCTCAGCTCTACCAGGATTAAATATCCTGTTTGCAGCATGACATACCCTTGACATGGCTGTCTCTTAGAAAAATTGCCTGGAAATACATCTGGCTCCTCTGTCCAACACCTCAGGCATTGTGAGGCTGGTGGTACTTCACCCCACGGAGGGGAGACAGTAATTTGGATGGAGGAGGGGTTGACAGAATTGCAAGGTGACCCAAGATACAGATCCTAAGCTGTAGCTTCAGTCTGACAAGCAGAGCCAAAACCCTTCTCCTGTTTTGGTGAACTTGGCAGCAGTGGGGGCTGAGCTGGGGGTGTTGCCCATCCAGCTGTGGAGGAGACCACAGCTGGCAGGGCTGGTGAGGAGCTGAAACTGCAGCTTCAGGCCAGATGCTCCAGGGTGATGGGTTGACTTGGGTGACCCTGGGCCAGTGTTTTGGCTCTGACAGGAGCTGGACTGGCCCCATCTGAGCAGCAGTAACCTCTGTGGAGGAGGCTGGGAAGCTGGGAATTCATGGAAACATAAGGAATTAGACCTGGACCCTGCTTGGTACCCCTCTAAAGCTGTTTGCCCAGGACAGTGTGTTATTTTGGTATGTCCAAAGCTAGTGACTTCCCTGCGTGCTGGAAAAAGTATCAAACAAGGAGATTAAAATGACCCCAAATGCTCAGAGCACTAAGAAAGGGGGCACTTAAAATCCTCTGATCTTTTTGAACTAAACTCATGGTTTTCTGAGATGCAACACTGTGATTTGGACAGGGCAGAGATAGGAAATGGGTCAAAAGCTGGAAATGGACCAAAAATGGAAAACTTTGACATACTCCAGTATTAGTACTTCGTGTGCTGCTCTGGTCTCTCGAGCTACTTTAGTTTACTGCTGGAGAAGGTTGAAAGGTGATTCAGTTATAGTTTACAAGTACCTAAAAAGGGAAGGGGTTTCTGGTTGCTAGAAGGGATTCAGATTTACCAGAGAAAGGCAGAGATCTCTTGGCTGGAAGCCAAAGTCAGAGAAGTTCAGACTATGAATAAGAGCTGCAGTTTAAACAATATGAGTAAAAACCAGAGGAAAGTCTTTGGCTGGAATTAAGCAGATTCATCATCAGCAAATGGCTCTAAATGAAGATTTCTGTGTTTTTCTGAAGGATGCAGGAATTATGAAGTGAGGCTTTCCAGCCCAGAGCAGCTCTTCCCAGAGACCAAGGCCAGGCTTCCCTTTTGCCCAGAGCAAGGCTCTGGATGCTGTTTCCCAGGCTTGGGGCTCTGCCTGCTCTTCCCACGCTGCTGTCCAAGCACAAGCCCTGCTGCAGTGCAGCAGAAAGGGCACAGATGTGCTGAGTGTCGGGGAGCACTGCTCTGCCTCTTTGTGCACAGCCCTTTTCCCAGACACACTCCAGAATATCTCTGGTTCCCCTTTCACTGCTCTGTCTGATTCAGCTGGGGAATTGCAGCCCATGGAGTCCACGCAGTGTGGCCTGGAGCTGAAGACACTGTCTCTTTCCCTCCTGTGGTGAGACACCAAAAACATGTAGACTGGGGTGGAAAGATGTTCTCCTCCCTTTTTCTGGGCAGGGCTGTCTGCTGGAGGGGTGGGATGCAGTGTGTGAGTGTCAACTCTTTGGGTTTTTTAGATCTGCCTGCCTAGCAAAGTCCTGGAATCATCACTGGTGGCATGTGCAGAGTTCTGGGTGAGATGTGAGATGTGATTCCTGTTGGTGGGGAGATCGTGGAAAGTTTCTTGCTTGTTCTTGGCCCTCTGCTCCTTCCAGGGAGCTGGGTTCCAGGTTTCTGGGGTCTGCCCTGCTCTCGCCAGCATTTCGGTGGAGAGGGGCAGGGCTGACACCCCTTTCTCCCAGGACACGCTGCCTGCTTCAGAATTCTGCAGACCACCAGGCTGGACATGCAGTGAAGCAGATGCAGCCATGGCAAGGTCAGGACCTTCCCTGTATTTAAGGTGTGTGGATAATGTTGGTGTGGGACAGGGTGACCTCGGGGTGCAGTAGGAGCCAACTGACACACACATTCAGACAGAATAAATATTTGAGAGTCTATTTCTCTATTCCCCAAAATGACCCCTATAAAAGCAAGGTCCTGTTTACCTTCCTGGCTCTCCGTGCAGTATTCCGAGAAGAGAGCAGCTCTCTTCTCCCTTCGTTGCCTTCCAGCTCTTCTGGGCAACCCATTTCCAGGCAAGGATCAGGGATGTGGGCATCACAAAACCCAGGACACCTTGGATTTTCACAGAAGTCCTACAATTTGGTGAAAGCTGAGTTCATTTCTGGTCAGAAGTCGCTGTCTGTGCCAAAGCACTGGGAAGCAGTGAGAGATGTCAGTGCACAGCTTGCAGTGATTGCCTGCAGGTGACCCAGTGCTTTCGTGCTGTCCCTGTCCCATTAGAATCGTGGAATGGTTTGGGTTGGATAGACCTTAAAAAACCTTAAAAGTCACTTCATTCCACCCTCCTGCCACGGGCTGGGACATCTTCCACTGTCCCAGGTTGCTCCAAACCCTGTCCAACCCGGCCTTGGGCACTGCCAGGGCTGGGGCAGCCACAGCTTCTCTGGAAGGTCTGATGTGCCTGGGACCAGCCCAGCCACCCACAGCCCTTTCAGCCACTGAGCTCTGCTTGGCTAATTCCTGTTATCCTGAACTGTTCTGTTTCTATCCATGTTGGGATCCTTTTGATTAAGGACAGTGTAGCTTGTCATTCCCATGAGGAATCTGAGAATCCCAAGAGCTTCCTACCACAGGAGTGTATTCCGGATGATCACTGTGCTTTTTATTATTTCATGTAAGATCCCTTTTGGTGAGAGCAATCCTTGAATAGCGCCAACCTACGATAGCTTGGCATGAAGACCCAGAGGAGATGCACAAAGGTCTGGAAAACAGTGATTGCTCTGATGAAACCCATCCAGTCCCTCTGCCTTTGAGTGCTCTGCCATATCGCAAGATCAGAATGCACAAGGCAATTAGAAAGTGGTTTGTGCATATTAGAAAGGGGAAATTCTCTATCTGTAACACATCTCACACAAGGGCAAACCATTGGTACCAACGTTCTTAAGGCAAAACCAGCAAGTTGCTGTTTCCTTTTTTTTAAGGTTAACACAGTGAAAGAAAAAGGGAGCTAGAAGAGTGCAGAGCTGTCACTTGAAAGAAAAATTGCAAGCCTGCTAATCCTTTCTTGTCAGGTTTAATATATAGCCTGGCAGAGATTGATAAGAAGTGTCTCCCTCTCTGTCTGATGTTCCAGGTGCATGGTAAAAATCACCTCTCTGAAACACCCACATGCAGAGCCAGGCTCCAGCTGGGAAAGGCTGCTGGCCAGCCTGACACAGCTGGCATAAAACCATTTAGAATACCTGTATTCTCCCACTTTTCTTCTTGCAGCCTGCAGAATGGCTGTCCCTCCCCTTCTCACCCCTTACACATGCAAGTTTTCCTTGCACCCCCTCTCAGTGCTCTGCTGATGCTGATGTTGTGCTGCACAAGGACTTTGCCTCAGGCACGGAGCATCTGGGGCACAGGGACCTGTGCTCCCTGTGACCTGCCTCTGCTCCATCTGCAGTGAAACATTCTGGCTGGGGCTGGTGGGGCTGTGGGGTTGGCAGCACGCCCCTGGCAGCCACAGAGGTCATGTAGGTGTTGGTAATCTGCAGCAGCAATGGCAAGGAGCAGGGGAAAAGAGTCCCTGAAGAGCTGCGGGGTGGGAGAGCCTGGAGAGCTCAGCAAAGCTCTGCAGGGACAGGAGACACAGGGGTCCTGCCTGCTTGGGTAGGGCTGCCGTGGAACCATCAAATCTGGTCACGTGGAGCCTCCAGAGCTCCCTCTGTTCCCCACGTGGATGTTTCTGACTCCATGCTCCTTCCCTGTGTGCTGCTTCCCCTGGGCAGCCCCTGTCCCCCATCGCCCAGCAGCAGGGCAGGAGGAGCTTTGCCCAGGGCAGGGGGCTCGGGGGGCTCCTGCTGTGTGGGCACAGCTCTGGAAGGGGCAGGTTTCACAGCGTTTCTCCTTTCTCTTTTCGCAGCTGTTCCTCCCAAACTGAAGAAACTGAAAAGCCCAAATGTTCACGTGGGTGAGAAGATCTCCCTGAAATGTGAGGCGACTGCTGGGAACCCTCAGCCATCCTACAAATGGTTTAAAGACGGCAAAGAGCTGAAGAAGAGCAAAGACATCCGGATCAAGTATGGGAATGGGAAGTAAGTATGGCATGGGGCTGCTCTGCCTCTGCTCCCTCAGTGTCTGGGTCTGGGGCCACCTGGCTGGAGGTGCTGCTGTGCTCCCCAGGTCCCTGCTGAGCAGCACTGAGGGGCTCCCTCAGAGCCACAGGCCCATGCTCAGCCCTGTTACTGTGCCTGAGAGAGCAAGGAAGATCCCCAGTGTCCTCAGAGAGCAGTGGGGAGAGGAGCTGGGCATGCACAGGGCAGGTGTTGGGTTTGTAGGTGAGGCTCTCCTGGGGTCAGGGAGGCATTGGATACCTGAGACAGATGTCCTGAGATGGGGGGAGACAAGGCTTTCCGTGGGAGCTGTGGGCTGGGTGTGGGCAGTTCAGGGTGCCTGAGGTGGCTCCTGCTCTGTGATTAGAGGGTTGGATGCAGAAGGTTCCCAAACCCAGCTGTCGTCCCACCACTCACCAGCAGGGCTGTGGGAGAAACCGGTTTGCTCTCTCCTCAATGTAGTTGGACACAGAAGCATCTAAAGGCCACTGCAAGGCTCACAGAATGAGATTAGTTAGGGCTGGAAGGGACCTCTGGAGATCATCCAGTCCAACCCCCATGCCAAGGCAGGGGCACCTGGAGCAGGTGACACAGGAACGTGTCCAGGTGGGTTTGGAATGTCTCCAGAGAGGGGATTCCACAAGCTCCAGGAGCAGCTGTTCCAGTGCTCTGCCACCTCAATGGAATGAAGTTCTTCCTCATGTTGAGATGGAACTTTCCATGCTTTAGCTCATGGCCATTACTCCTTGTCCTGTCACTGGGCACCATCCTCTGACACCCCCTGGAGATATTTATATGCATTGATGAGATCCCCTCTCAGTCTTCTCTCCTCCATGCTGAGCAGGATGCAAGAGACGCCAGAGTGCATCACAGCACTAATCAGGAGCCACAGTCACCTGCAGAGACCTTGTCTGGTGCAAATCCTTTCATCTCTCCACCCAGGGCAAGCTGCATCACACCTGCCCCAAAGTCCCCACCCAGCAAAGCTCTCAGGTGGCTCTCAGTGAGTGTCACCCTCAGGACCACCTCCTTCAGGCAGTGCTAAAACACTTGGAGAAAGAGGCCCCAGGGACTAAGCTAAGGGGTTCTCACTGGGAGCTGACTTAAAAAGATCCATGTTGATACTTCTCAAGGCCCAGTATTTACATGTGATTTATCTTAGAATGATTCCATAATCATGATTGTGCTTATGGTCATACATCCTCACCTAGCCAGCCACAGTCAGCTTGCAACTGCCTGACCCCTTGGAAAATTTGATACTAATTCTTTGCTAACATATGCATTGGGTGTGTGAATGAGAGTAGCAATTTTTAAAATTAAAAGCCACTACGAATCAGTTAGAAAAATCAGTCAGTGCTTGAATGGGGCATTGCTGATTGCTCTTATTTAATTTCAGTTTGGTTGCAGAGTCACAGCCAAGATGGTTGACCTCCTTTGCAATTATTCGAGGGCTCGTGGCTGTAGTGGGAGGAGGCAGAGGGGTGGTCAGTGGAACACCAGCAGATCCAGGATAACTGGGTGCTGTCTGCTCAGGAAGGGCTGCCTGGGCTCGCAGGCAGCAGAGGTGGGGCAGAGCTGTGAGACCTGCCTCACTCCTCTGCTGCCCTCAGTGGTTTTTGTGGCCCTTGGCAGTCCCGTGGCCCTGGGTGTTCAGCAGTGGCTGCTGGGGTGCCCTGGAGAAATGTCTGCACCACGCTCTGCAGCCAGGTGTGGGAATCCTGCCTGTCCACCCCTGCGGGCTGGCGGGTGTTGGGCAGCAATTCCCCTCAGAGCCAGAGCACAACCGGCCCCAGAGCTGGGGAGGGATCCCCTCACAGCCCTCCCCTGCTCTGCTCCCAGATACCCCAGTCCTCTCCTGGCACCCATGTCCAGCAGGAGGCTGTGACAGGCTGGCATCCCACCCCCAGCCAGGCAGCGGGGGACACGCAGTCCCCAGGACAGGGACAGGAATGTGTGGAAGGAGGATGGTCCCCTTTCCTCAGGATGCTGCTGTCAGGTCATAATTTTGCATTTACCAGTTTCCATGGCAACATGCTGGCTCTCCAGTGAGAGGCCAAAGATGTGTGGTGCTGGAAGGGCTTCCTGCTGGCAAAATAAAGCTCAAGGACAAACATTTTAAAGAAAGCTGAGCACCAGCCTCCTCCAGAGTCTGAGACTCCCTCAGCAGCAAAGGTGTGAGCCCACAGCATCCCCAGAATTGCTTCCCATCCCAGCTTCTGCTCCTGGCTGCCATTACAATGTGCCTGTCTTGTGCTGGGACCAGGCTATGGAGACTGGACTTGAGCAGCTGTTGAGCAGGGACAAAAGGAAATGGCCTCAAGCTGTTCCAAGGGGGTTTGGATATCAGGGAAAACGTCTTCATTGAAATGGTGGTCAGGCATTGGAACAGGCAGGGAAGTAGCAGAAGTGTTCAAAAATGTGTAGATGTGGCACTTGGGGACATGGATTATTGGTGGGCTTGGCAGTGCTGGAGGAATGGTTGGACTGAATGATCACAGAAGGCTTTTCCAGCCTAAATGATTCTGCCATTCTGTGGGACAGTTCTGAGGCAATAATCACCCCTCAGTGAGCATTTGCCCCTGGCCAAGCAGTGCAGGAACACTTCTCCAGGGGATCTGGATGGGTCTGTGCACACCCACTCTGGCATTCCTGCCTTTGTCCCCTCCACCGGGATTGCTGGGCCCCAGTGCTGAAAACACCTCGAGGCAGAGTGGCCACTGGCATTGGACCTGCCTCCCTCTGGTCTTGACTTCATGGAACAAACATTAAAAACTGCTCTGAGCAGGCTGAGGGCTGAGGGAGCCCTCATGACTTTGATGTCTTCATTATGCAGCTGGTGGGGCCAAGTTTAGTGGAGGGACATGTGATATGGGTGTAGATCATTACTTCCAGCGTGTTGGGAGAGGTCTCCAGGGAAGGATAAGCATCCTAAACTGTAAATCTCTGAAAGGACATCTTATTCTATAATGATTATTTTAAGAATAATGGGATTTATACATCTGGCTCCACTTAGAGATAACACTGGTCTCCAGATAATCCTCTGGGCTTCCTTGCAGTTCAGAGTGGGGATTTCAGAGGGCCAGAAATGAAGCACTGGGGAGGGACCTTCACAGAGGAAGTACACAGGGACAAAAGCTTCTCAGGCTGTGCAGGGCCTGGCCAGGTGCACAGGATCATTTCTTTAGAAATGCAATCCTGAGACCCAACAGAGTTTCCTGCTGGAGCCGGGCGAAAGGAGCCCTCCAGCAAAGCGAGGTCCATAGTGCCCTGTGAGGTCCTGGCAGAGCTGGGCACAGCTGAAATCTGCCTCCAGCTCTGAGATCTTTAGCATGCAGAGGGTGAGGATGGGAGACAAGAGCATGGTTGCCCTCTGTGACTCATTCCTGGCTTTCCTCCCCATGTGTTTAAAGAGCCTTGAGGTCTCTGACTAGAAAGTGTGACTGAAGCACTTTTTTTTTGTGATCAAGTTTTCGTCTGATCTCTAGAATAGGGATTTCTTTCAAAATAAGGGATGTATATGTTGTAAGGAGGAGAGGAGCACTCAAGTGCGTGTCAGCTCTTCAGCTTTTCCATCAATCATTTCCCTTCTTCTTTTTAAACTTAACGGCAAAACTCCCAGTGCCATCAGGCAAAGGAGTCAGGGTTATTTCAATGGATATTTGCTGGAGGGAAGGGAATAGTTCTGATTCCTCCTTTCTGAACTTTATGTTCCATCTGTAATTTGTGACAGGCTGGGGCAAGCCTGGCTTGCACAAAGGGGAAACCTCTCTTTAAGGTGGAAGAAATTATTGGCTGGAATTTTATCTCTGTCTCAATTTAAATAAAACACAGTTGATGGGGAACCCAGAGAAAATACCCAGGAAGAATTGCCTGTGGTAGTGGAAGTACAGAGTGAGTGGCTCTCCCTCTAAGCTGCCAAAGCAATGCCATTGTCAGCCGAGTGTGTCTGAGGACTGATTGAGGCTGCTGGCTCCCAAGAAGTTCAGGTTGGGTTTTGACTTTCTCACTATCCTGGCAAATGGTCAATGCCAGCTGTGGAGGAAGCCAAGGAAGCTTTTACTTGTGGAGGTGTTGAGAACCTTTCCCTCTTGAAGCCATGCTCAGGGCTCAGCCTGGGACACGCAGATCTTCAGCTGGAGCCCAGGAGCCTGGTAGTCCCCGAGCTGTGCCTGTCCTTAGAGCCCCTTCTCTTTGTGTGCTCTTCTACCAGGGGACATTGCTGGGGTGATGAAGGAGGCGTATCATTAGATTGGAGAGTGTTGGCAGTTCAGTTTGGGACAGGCTGACCATATGACATCCCTTGGGAGTAGTGTCCTACTTTCAGTATCACCAGGAATCCCTATTGTTAGCCTGTAAGTGGAGCCAAGGGATACCCTCCTCTCCCGTTTCTGTGCAGTAGTCCCTCAGGCGATGCCACTTGGGCAGATTCATTGCTGGGGTCTTCCTTGTAGGGCTCCCAGTTGTAGATTATTCCCCACCCACAATGAATGGGGCTGTGGTCTTCCCTGTACAGCTCACTGCACTGGAATGAAGGCAAAAAAAAAAAAAAATAATAATGCCAAAGCAGCAGGGGAAAGAGAGTGCCAATAAAGATAAATGATTTCCTAATTAAGCCTGGAGACAAGGAGGGGCAAAGAGGACTGCTGAAGCCTTGTGGGAGCCAGAGTGAACCCAAGCAGGCTATACCACCACTCTGGCAGGGGTCTTCGGGCTGACATTTTTAAACAAAGGAAAAAGCTCATTTGACAATGGATCTTGCAAGAGCAATTCCAGATGCCTTGAAGCGAAGACTCTTCTCAAGCACCGGTGTTGTTATAATCACCAGGGGAGCTGCTGCCTTGCTAACTCTCACGATGTCATTATGAGTCTCCGATATTTGGGATCTGGTTTTAGCTGCTGAAGGCACTTTATTGGAGGGGGGTGTGAAGGAGAGCATCTCCTTTGTTTGCCTGCTTGTTGTTTTAGAGGAGATGATGGACATCGTCTTGGCCAATGCACCTGGGACCAAACCAGGGAATTTGAGAACTGAAAGGAGAAGCAGTTGGGTCTTGAGCTCGAACAGTCCACAAACTTTGCAAGTTGGGGCTCCTGAGAGAGTCAGGGAATGGACATTTAATCAAACTTGACTGCGTTATAGTTGCTAACAAGTCATGGTCAGTTGTTGGGCTGCTTCAGCTGATGGGCTCTGCAAACTTAGAGGTGGAGGGAGCTTTATGTGCCTGGAATTTTGTGTGGCTTTTCCAGCCATGTTGGCTGCTAAAAGAAAAAAAAAAAAGCCAACAAAAAACCTCTCTCTCTACAGACCTTTGCTCATTGAGGTTGCAAAATGTCACAGCTCAGGTCGAGGACCTCACTGGGACATGAGCTGAAGTCCCATTCATCCTGTTGAAGTTAAAATGTTTTACCTTCGGGGAGCAGGGCTGGGGTGAGGGCTGAGGCTGCTGGCAGCTCATCTGGCACAGCACAGCACAGACCTGCAGGCATGGACTGGCCATGGAGCAGGCACTGGTGAGGGTCTGGGACATGTACCAGCTGCAGGAAAATGGCCTGGGGAGAGAAGAATGGCGTGCATCCCAAAGGCTCCAAACTCAGAAAGGAGACCCAAAACTTCATCCAGATCTCTTGCACACCCTGTGTACGACCACAGTGGTGTTTCACAGAGGTTTTGAGCAGCAGTTTCCTGCCCATGTGAAGGTGCCACCCCTTTCCCATGATCTCTGCTCCCCAAAATGCTTTTTCCTGGTATCAGTATTTGCAGCCTGGCTCTGCTCATCTCTGTTGCTGGGCTCTGCCCAGGGCTATCCCCATGACAGCTGCTCTTGGTATGGCACCTCCCTCTCCCTCTTGGTTCTTTCTAACCAATGTGCTTTACTTTAAAGGTCCTCTCAGGCCTTTCTTCCAACTTCTGGCAGTCCCTGAAGCTTTGCTCCTGCCTCTGATTTGCCCAGCCTAACAACCTCCATTTAATATGTGATACTCTTCCAAAGTAGGACCTCTGTGCCTTCTCTCTCCTTCTGTGCCTCCTCTCCTTGCTGAGACAGTGAGACCTGGGCACCCCGAGGGGGCCTTGTCTCTGTATTGAGGTCACACACTTTGGGATAGCGAGGTATCTGTTCCACATTTGGTGCTGGGAAGTCCCTGGCTCTAGGGAAGCTGTTCCTGTATGAGATCACAGGAAGCAGGGAAAGAACCTGCTGGGAGCTGGCCTCAGAGTACTGCTCCAGGACCTACATTTTCTCAAAGAAATTAAAATCCTGGCACTGGGGTTGGAGGAAACTTTCGTAGGATGGAATACAGGAGTAGTAGTACAGAGAACCCTGCAATGACATCGGGTCTGTGCTTCAGCCAGAGCCCAAAACTCAAACCTTTTACTCATTTATTGATGTCACAGCCTGGCAGGTGCCACAGGCTGGCCAGGCACAGAGAGCAGCAGCACTCAGGGGTTTGCCTCTCAACACAGCAGCCACAAAGTCTGTTCCAGACACTGGTGTGGCTGTGTGTCACCTTCTCTGCTGCCCCACACCTCTTCCCACTGCCACAACACCCCTGGCTGCAGTGGAGCCTGGAGGGGGTTGCACAAGTGACCCTGCTCTTTGGAGTGTACTTATCGATCTTCTCCCCTCTTGTTGACACTGCCCGACCCAGCAGTGACTGCAGCCCTCTCTCTGAGACCAGTGGCAGTGTCAGCTCTGCAGAGTGAGGACTGGTCGAGTCTTCCTCTTAAAATCAGCCTGGCCCAAGCCTGGGCACAGAGAGACCACAGCACTGCTGAGCAGAGAAGGGGCAAACCCACTTTTCAGGTTAGAACAGCACTTTAATGTTGGGGAACAGGGGTAGGAGAGAGCAGGCAGAGTGGGTCAGGGGATGGTTGGTCCTGGCTGGGGCACTGCAAGGACATCGCCTGTCCCCCACTGTCCCGGCAGGTCAAGCACAGAGCGGGTCAGATGATGGTGTGAGGGGAGGAAGGGAGATACAGAAGGGATGATGGCCAAGCTGTAAACTCCAAACCTTCCCGTCCTTACCCCTCTTATTTGATTGCTTTGCTCGAGGGCATTTCTGTCCCCTTTCCCATTTGTTCTTTCTGTGGCTGATACTGAGCTGCCCAGGTGATGCTCTGGAGCTCAGAGCAGCCAGCATAAGACACTTATTTTCCTCAAGCACTGCAAGCACAGCCATCCTGCCCAGCTCTGCTGTGCTCTGCTGAGCACTGCTGGAAGGCAGGGAAGAGATCAGGGGGGCTGTGCAAGGGAGAGGATGCTCCTGGCTGCTTCTGCCCTGCTAGACAAAGGGACTTTGCCATGGCCATCCCCATGCTGCCCTTGCATTGCAGAAATTCCCTCTGCCTGAATTTATCCCACTGAGTACTGGGGAGGATGAATGAGTCCCCCCAGAGCCCCTGCCCCAGCCTGTGGGGCTGCCCAGCGTTTGATGGCTGCTGGACAACACTTGTGGTTTGTGAGCTGGATATCCTGAATCTTCTTGCCAATCATTAACCTGCTCTCCCAGGGCAAATGCAGCTCGGTGAGAGTGCCAGGGCAGCATGGAGGCACCAATTAAATCTCTGGCAGGATGCAGGCAGTGCACATTACAGTGGCTGCTGGCACTGCTCCTCTGCGCAGTGCCCGTGTGCTGCCTGCTGCTGGCTCCTCGTGCAGACACAGGGGAATGGAGTTAATGGGTGACCACAGCAGGGCATCCAGCGTGTCCTTTGCAAGGGTCACGTTTGGGAATTTCCTTTTCCTAGGGTTTCAGGTGTGTTTACTATGTGCAGTACTCTCCATTGACAAGTTCGGGGCCACATATGGGGTGGTCTCCAAATTCTCTTCATCAGCTCATTCCTTGGCTTCTCTGTTACTTATGTGTTAGCTACCCTATTTTTAGAAGCCTAATGAAACACTACAACAGCAGTGATCCTGATCCTACAGCTATTCTTGTCCAAAACGATGCAGAAGGGGCTGAACTCACACAGGGAACATGGAGTGCTCAGTGTAGGTGTCTTGGGGACAGCTCATGGCAGCTGCTCTCCTGATCCCATGCTCTGACATGAATGGCTTGGTGAGGAGATGACCTGGGAAGATGGCCCCATTTCCACTTGGCAGTAGGTAAGAGGGGAAAAATGATTCAAGCTTGACCAAAGTGCTGGTGGGAACATGACTGCTGTCATGAGAAGTTCCTCCTTGGCTCAGAGGCAGAGCCTGTTTTTTCTCCTCTCACTGCACTGGAGGCCCCAGGGCCTGAGCTCACATTTAGATGTCTAAATTACAGCCGATGAGGACACCCTTCCCAGCCAGAATTTGCCAGGATCTTTGTGTAGGTCCTGGCCAAGGGCTGATCTCCCTGTTTCCCATTGTAGTTTGGAGATTGGCACTGAAGAGGGTGATTTACTCATCCCTCCAAACTGCCCTCTGGGGGACTCTTTTCTCTTGGCCAGAAAGGTATTTTAGGGGATCTTCTTTTGGCCAGGCTGAAGGTCTCCTTGTGAATCCTATCCCTCAGACTTGCAGACAGCATATTCCCCATGGCTTATCCCTCCACTGGCACTACAGGAGATAATTAGTGCGTGGCTAAGTCATATGTGCTGAGGGTCAGGGAAGACAATGAGGCAGATTTTCCCCCGGAGTAAAGAGATGTCAACAGAGTTGCACTGCAGCGAAATGATAGGATCTGTCAGTGATCCTGGCCCTTTCACTGAGCAAACAGCCCGGGGCAGCGCCTTCCTCCAGAAGAATGGCATCGTCTGGCAGCCAGGCACCCTTGTGAACACACAGCCAGGGCTCTCCCAGGGCCCGCTGTCCCCAGGAGACACTGCCCAGGAGCCTTCAGCCCAAACTCCTGTGCCCACTGTTACTCCTTGGACACCACTCCTTGGTGTGTCCGTAAATCAGCCCTCAGGAGAGCAAAGTACCTGCCCTGGATGATGCCTCAGGTTTGAACTTTTCTATTTTCCAAGCCCTGCAGTGCCCAGTGTGTAACTCTGGAGTTGCCTGTTCCCTGCTCAGTGCTGCTCTCTGTGCTGGGCACACACAACAAAGCCTCTCCGGGGCTGCTCTCCAAGGACACCCAGCCCAAACTGGGCCCAAAAAGTATCAACCAAAGAGCCTCTGAGAGGGGGGCAAGCTGAGGGGAATTCCATCATTAACTGCAGCTTTAATTGGAGAATGAACCCTGAGATGCAAATGAACCAAACCTATAAAAGTGTGAAGAACTCGTGGCCTCTCAGGGTCCATCTCAGGGCCCATCTGGGCAGCAGCCTCTGGCTCCCCAGGGGTACCTTTGAAGGCTTTTCCAATAAATCCCCACCTTTATTCCCTTATTTCTGTCCAGTCTGTTTCTAGGAGGCCTCTTAAGGCGTCATGGGGACAGCAGTTCTTCCTTGAACATGACTTTGAAAAGCTGATTGCCAAAGGAGTTTTGTGATATTTCAGGAGCATGTGGAGATAGTAAAGTAGAATGAAACCAGACTGGTCACCTTTGGCACACACAGATCGAGCAAGGACTTGTCCCTTGACATCCTTCAGCTCAGTTCTTGCAGTGCCCAGGCATTATCCATGTTAATTAAATGGCCCATGTTTAATGCTGTGAAGCATTCAGGTATCTCTCTGGCTGTTTCAGTGCTTCCTAGAAAAGGGAAATTCTCTTTGCAGTTATGCTTCCCATGAAAGCTGATCCATATCTCCAACCTTCACCTCTTTTCCCCCAAATCTGTCACCTGACTTTATACAGCAAAATGTGGATGAAGAGGGGCCACACCACTGGCCTGGGCTATGCAAAGCAAGAAAAAGCTCTTGATTTTTCAAGGGGATCTCACAGTTCAGGCTAATTTCAACAAATTGTGATGGCAAATAAAAATAAGCTCTTTCGACAGTACAAGTCTTGTGCATTAAAACAAAGTAATCCCCTTGGGTTTCACCTTGATGTTGCTATGCTCCAAATTCCAACATCACTCTTTATTCTGCTCACATTGCTCTCCAGTCCCAGGTAAAAGAGCAAATGTCTCTCACCCTGTTCTTGGAGCTGAACCTGTCAAGTGTGGCCCCTTCTGTGCCACTAGTAACTCCCTAATTCCTATCTTTGGGACTTAAACCCCCTTATCTGCAAAAGATCACATACCTAGGTGATATTCTAATGCAGTAATGGGTTTTTCCAGTTGCTCCACCTGGTGAAATGTGCTGTGGGTTGAGATTGCCATGGAGCCAATTATCGTGAGCACATCTGTGCTCTGGCAGCTGAAGGCAGCGTGTCCATTGATGCTCTCAGCTCTGCCCTGGCAGACAGCCCCAGTGTGCTGGTGTGCCAGGAGGGTGTTTTCTGTGGACTCTGAGTTAGAGCCTTGCTCTTCCAAGCTGCTTTCAGCATGTGCTGCCTGCAACGCAGCCTGTCCAAGGGCTGGCTTGTAAAACAAATGGTGCATTCTGGCAGAGAGGGCTCAGACAGCTGGGAGAAAGTAATGGCTGGACTGGGAGCAGCCTTGGAGCTGCATTCTGGAGCCATCTCGCCCTTTGGATGAGCATTTCCACCCCTTCCTCTACGGAGAGAGTAGGGAACATGCTCTTGAGCAAGGAACTGCAACCCAGCAGAGCCCACCCCTCATTAGGCACCCACTGTCCCTCCCAGCAAGGTGCAGCAGCCAGCAGCCCTCAAATGCTTTCCTCTCTCTCACGTGCTACCTGACCCCCGAGGCAGCACAGCAGTGAGGGCCACGATGCCCAGGGCTGTCCCAGGCTGTGCTGAGGGACTTGGGAACACTCAGAGAAGGGTGTCGAGCTGGGAGTCGAGGCAGCTTTGCACCACTCAGAATCAGCCCTCTTGTTTTAGGCTCTCATGTCGGAATGTGTTGGCCAAAGTGGTGGCACAAATGGACTGGGGGAGACCTACAGCTAGAGGGATTCAAGAGGTCTTTGCACACTGTCAACATTCATTTAAAAATTGCTCCACATGTGGCCCCAGCTCATGCAATTGAGCACTTGACCGCATCCTGTAAAACAGGGCAGCGCCTGTTTCCTGGGAGCTCTACCAAGTTGTCTCCAAGTGCTTTTAATTTACTAATATAACTAGTGAGATGTTCCTGCTGTGTCCTTGCGCCGTGCCTCCCAGGAGAACAGCTTGTCAGGGTGTTAAAAAGATGCCAGTGTGCTTCTGTGAAGGGCTTCCTATGGACAATGATTTGCACAGCCCAAAGAAAAGTCCTTCTCGGATGACACGTGTAACATTGCAGCTATGGCCAAGGCTAATGATTATTTTCCACATAAATGGAATTATATTTGCCTTCAGCAACGTCGGCCACTGGGACCTCTTGCTAAAGCTGGCAATGCTTCCAAGTCTTTAAATAAAATGACTGTATGACACAGACCTGAGGTAAAAGCTTGGGGTAGAAAGCAGACGGAGATGTTCTCACGAGAAGAGCAGACAGGGCGGGTTTTGGTAAGACGGCTAAAATGGAAGGAAATGCAGTAAAACGGGGGGTCTCACGTGGGACTCCCACTGCGGTCTCATGAGTGGCACTCAGTGTGTGTTGAAGGCTCCTATAGATCCCTGTTAAACTGGGTAACAAAAGGTTTTGCCTGTTAGTCAGAGCCATCCCAGGGAATGAGTCATAGGCAGTGGGAAAGGCGAAGCTCCCTTCCCGCAGCGCCGCAGAGCTCTGCCGCAGAGCTGCTCCCTCTCCTGTGGAGGAGCAGCACGGGCTCTGAGGTGGCACAGGCTCTGAGGTGGCACAGGCTCTGAGGTGGCATGGGCAGCCCTCACACCCACCCTCTGCTGCTCTTTCAGGGCACTGCTGGCTGGTGAGATGAGCGTGTGCAGCTCAGCCCCACACGTCTGTAGTCCATTGGAGTGTGTTCTTGGGGGAGACGAGGTGCTTGCCCTTTTTTTAGGCCCAGATGAAGCTGCCAGTGATATGTCCAGAGCAAACCCCAGGGACTGGATGTGCAGGCTGGAGAGGGATGAGTCCCCCTGGGCCCCGTGGGTGTTTGTGCTCGGCATTCCCTCTGAGGAAGGTGCAGAACAGGCATCTCCTCTCCACATCTCCGTCTGACAGGCAGATCCCACTGTCCATCAGTGAAGTGGCTTTTTTCCAGTGTGGAAAGCCTGAGCTGGGCTGCTGGGACTCTTGGCCTCAAGCCCTCACAAGCCTTTCTGTGTGAATGAGAGCAGGTGTCAGACCAAACCATGCACCACGCTCAGAGCAGTGGGTTCAGAGGGAGATGCTCCCCCAGAAAATCCTGGGAAGGGACTTGTCCAAATCCTGTCCAGGCTCGAGTGCCTATTCAGCTGCAAGGTCCGGCAGCCCATCCTGTCAAGCAGGGGTGACCCTCCAGGCAGCATCCCAGGGCCAGGAATAGTTGTCACTTCATGAGGTTGGTCAGCAATCGAGTAAGAAATGTCTGCTGTACTTTTCAACAGAAAGATTTCCAGACTGCAGTTCAACAAGGTGAAGCTTGAAGATGCTGGGGAGTACAGCTGCGAAGCGGAGAACGTTTTAGGGAAAGACACCGCAAAAGGCAGCCTGAATGTGAAAAGTGGTAAGTGAAGAAGCCAGCAAATGTCTCGAGCTGTCTGCCATTCCACAGAAAGGTTCTGCACATGGTCTGTCTTGTATTTTGTTTCATGCTTTCAGGAGATCGAGTAAAACAATCTTGGGAGATAAGAAAAATGCAGCTCAGCATAAATGTTTATCTTTGTTATCTGTCACTGGCAATGTGGTTAATTTACATTTTAAATAAACTTACAGTCTATGTATTTTTTTAAAAAGGGGTAAAGGAGGAAAGAAAGCTGGTGGGCTTGATGTTTTCATTTTTTAAAGAATTTCTGAGAAGCAAAACTCACCAGAAGACAAGTAATTAGACCATAGCTTTGTGATGAGTGAAGTTGCTTCTGGTTTTCATCCTAGAATGTGTGCTCCATCTCTTAGAGCTCAGCGGATGGAGTCTGAGGTTAGGTGGTTTTATTATTATCTTGGTCATAATAATTATGTTGCTTAACACGATGGTTTGGATGCACCCTCCGGCTCAGAAAGTCCCTGCAGTGGCTGCCAGAAGCTGGGAGGGCACAGCTGGGGAGGGGGTGACTATTTCCTAAGCTCTTCCTCCTGCCATTCACAACAGGCACTGTGGCAGTCTGGGCTCTGAGTGCTGGCCTCTGGCTCTGGGCTCTGCAGCCCTTTGCTGGGATGCAGTTTTTTGTTCTCTCACCAGCCTTATCCCAGTGTGAGGGAAGGTAGCTTTCTCCTGCTGCTTCCTGGCAGCCTTTTCTCAGTTACCCTCAGCCTGTTTGCCATCCTGAATCTTTTGTTCCGTGAGGCTGCAGTGTCACACAGCCTCCCCCTCAGTTATCGTGCCTGTTCACTCCCAGTGCTTGCAGAGCCTGGAGGAAGGCTGGCTGTGCTCACACCTCCCTGCCTTCATCCTCTGTGTCTGTGAGCTCAGCCCTGCTGCTCTGCTGGGTGTATTTCCAGGTGTGATAGGAAAGGTGTCCTGAGTAAGAAACTGAGGCAGTGCTCTCCTTTTTTTCCCCTGGCTCACACTCGGGCTGTCCCACACCACATAAAGTGCTCCTGTTTGATGGGAGCTGCATGTGCAACCTCCCTTCCCCAGGAGCAGCCACCAGAGCCCCTCTGCTGCCCCTTCCCCATCACCAGCACCCCCATGGCCAGAGGAGGAGTGTGGCTGAGCAGCAGTGCCTGCTGCAGGGCTCTGACCTGCACGCCAGGTAAATGCACATCTGCACGCCAGGTAAATGCACATCTGGCCACTGCAACCTCCAGCTGCCCCTCCCTGCAGGCAGGGGAGGCAGCTCATGTCAGGGTTTGACTCTCCCTCCTCAGGAAGCCACGCTGTGTGGCGAGGAGCACTCAGAGCAGGGATGGGCTCACACCTGAGCTGCCCAGAAATGTGTTAAGAGCTAAAAAACCATGAAAGACACACAGAGATCTCGCTGCAGGGTGCTGTGGATCTGGTGGATTCCCTGCCTGGATGAATCCATGCTCTCAGCTGCCCTGCCAGTCTGCCCCTGGCTTGCTGCTGAGCTGCACACACACCTTGTGGCTGTTTGCCAGCAGTGGCAGCTGTAGCCCCCTGCTAAGGTAGCCCAGGGGATGGTGGTCCCTGGAGGCTTTGGCAGCCCTGTCACCCCTCTGCACTCTTTTTTCCTCTTTCCCCTGGAGCTACCCAGAGTTAAGCACCTTTCCCCAGTATGCAGGCACGTGCTGTCCTGGAGTATTCCTCTTCCCTTACTGCAGGGCTTTCTTGGGGGCTCGACAGCTTTCCTCACTTCTGCAAGCTCCCTTCTTCTGTGATACCTTTCAGCAGGAAACTCGTCAGGGCATCTGAATCCACACGAGTGTTGTCTCCTCTTTTTTCTTCCCCAGGCTCCCTAGCACTGATCCTGTTGTGGCTTCCACTGCAAAGTGCCCTTTGCTCTATTCCAATACCACTTTTCAGTTTCAGAAAAGCAGCTTTTCAGCCATACAGATCCATTGCAAGTCACCAAAACCACCACATCTTTAGAGAGAGAGAGAGAGAGCGAGAGAGAGAGTGGCTGCAGAGCAGAGACCCCGTGGCACTTAGAAAATGCCCATCAGCCAAAAGCCAAAGCCTTACCTCATCCCTCCTCTGCAATTCCAGTATTTCCACAAAACTCCCAGCTCAGAAATAAATGCATTTGCACTGAGAAACTTCATGAGGGTGTTAATTTCTGCAGAAATGCTTCTGGGCTTAATCAGTATACACTGTGCTTTGGTTGTATTGCAGATTTTCATGACTTTGAGGTAAATTAGACACTTTCTTAGAAAAATGTCCCATTTCCCAGTTCTCTTTATTGAATAATCTGATATTGATATCACATGGCCACGAGGGCACAGGTGAGATGTGACTGTTCCACACTCTTTTTTCTTCAGATAATTTCTAGACATCTCCTCAACTGCCCCGCCCCTTATTAAACGCTGAGGGAAAAAAAAAAATCAAGTTGTACAAAAAATTGTTTCTGCTTTTAGCTTTTTGTGGTGGTCTCACCCCTGTCTCTGACAGGCACTGCAGAATTGAGAACACTGTGAAGGGCCCTGGGGCTTTCTCCTTTGTGCATCCAGAGGGTCAGAGAGATTTCTCCAAAGGTGCTGGTGCTGCCAGTGGGTTTGAGTGGAGCTGCTCTCTGTGGGATTGGGGTTTCCAGTCTCCTGGTTGAGAAATAAGAAATCACCATCTGTGCTTGTCTCCCCTGTTGCCTGGGGCCTTTCACCTGTTTCATGTTCCTCCACCTCTTGTAGCAGCATCATTTTGTGCTGCAGGTCTTCCCGTACCCGTGGGATGGAGGCTCTTCAGAAAATCCCACCTTTTCTCAAACTCCATGTTTTTCCCACTGTCATGTCCTGCTGTCCCATCTTGGCACTCTTGTGGCCCTCAGGGCTAAGAAAACCTCCCCAGTTTCATTCATCTCCTGCCAGGTGAAGCCTGAGCCATTTCTGCCTCTTTATCGTGACAGGAGGCCCTTCACAGCAAGGGGACATCGTGCCCTGTGCCATTTCCTGCAGGGACACTCCTTGTCCTCACTCTGTCACCCCTGCCCCAAACCAGCACTAACACCGTGGCAGCCCCCAGCCTGTGCCCCCCAGCAGCACCTGCCCTTCTGCTCCTCCCCACCGTAGCTACGCCCACCCTGCTCAGCTCAAAAGAGATATTTTGTTCACTACTTTCTTACCTTAATTTCCCCAGGAACAACGAAAGCACCACAAGTCTTACCAGCCTCAGAAACTAAAATAGTTGTTATGGAAGAAGAGTGTAAGTACCTCTCCCCCGCTCCCCCCGTACAGCTGCTTCCCCCTAATTTGTTTGTTATTATGAGACATTTTGTATAAATGCTTTATTGCCTCCTGGAATCTTCTTTAATCACTCCTTCTGTCTGATTTTTCCCAAAGCCACTGATCTTTCTTTCCATAGAACTTCAAAAAAAATCTGATTTATATTGCTGGTGCCTGGCTTGGAGAGGGAGAATTTGATAACTATTGCAATGGCAGTTTGAAGAACATGCTACTTAAAATTGCAACTGAAGTTTTAAGCACTCCCAGCTTTTTCAGCACATGGAGTTATGGATACTTGCAAGATGTGCTTGTTATGGCCTTTGATTTAACAGGAGGTTTTTTTATTGCTTTGTTTTTGGGTATGGGTTTGTTTTTGGTTGGTTTTTTTTTTTTTTTTTGGAGGGGGGCTAGTTGATAAAACCAAAACAGGCTGTAGGAAGGACAAGAAAAAAGACACGAGTCTTCTAAGGATAGGTAACAAGAAAATTGCAGAAAATCCATCCATGCCCTGCCATCCCGTTTTTTCCTGAGCCTCCAGAAAGCAAAACCAGATTTCCCCAAATGTTTAATTTGATTTAATGTGGCTGAAATGCTTTTCAGCATTCCCCTCCTATTCAGTTGTCCCAAAAGCAGTGGGAAACGGGCACAGAGCAATAAAAACCAAGGAACAGATACAGGCGTAGATTGGAATCCTGGTGCCTGGAGGTTGGCTCATCAACTTCTGGTGGAGGGCATCTGTGCCAGGGGGTCTCTCCCCAGTAGGAGCCCACCAGGATCCTGGCCAAAGCCCTGGGAAGCCAGGGCCAGGCAGGGATTTTGAGATCCGTGCTGCGTTTCCATCCCAGCTGCAGATGCCCAGAGCTGCGAGCGCAGCTGGCTGTGCCTCACTGCTGGCGATTCTGCTCTGCACATTTTATGGGGATGTTTCCTCCTTTAAAAGCTCAATCTTTTATGACTTTAAAGGAAATCTGATTGCAGCCACAGCAGGCACTGGCCAGGTATTCTTTAAAAGCTTTTCTGATTAGAAAACGGCACTTAAAATGTGCTCTTGTGTCGTGCTTAGCCTTGGACTGCACTAGAGAGACCAAGCTAAGTTACAGCATCATTAATGCCATGGCCACCCCATCCTTCCCCAGGATTTTTCCTTTGTTTTCACCAGAAGAGATCCATGCTACTTCTTTGCATCATATTAGATAAATGCTATTTTCTTAAAAGCCACATGCCAGAAAGGAGACACAGAAATTTCCCCGTTTGGGAAACTTCTTTCCTCTGTGAGTGCATCATCACTGTCCAGGTTTTTTTCTAATGATGGGAAGAGATGGCAAAGTCTTCAGAGTTAAAGCTGTAACTCACTTTTCCCTCCACATTCCTTTTTTTGCAATATCTCCCAAATGTCACCTGAATAACTCAGAGTCTCTCTGATTTTCACAGTGGTTGATGTTGTATCATGGAATTGCACGTGCATACAGCATAGGGGGAGGTGATGAGGATGTGAAGTTGGATCATCTGGAGAGCAGACAAGTCTCTCATTCCCATAAAAGTCTTACATTTCTTTTCAATATCTGTATTCAGACTCACCTGTGGGTTGTCCCACCTCTCGTTGTTTCGCTGAAATCTTGTAAATCACTTGCAGGGTTTTGGACACTGATTCTCCCAGGAGCTGGTATGTGGATGGCATGAGGCACCACTCGGCTTCATTCAGTGGTGCAGCAGCCTCATTCGTGGTGAAAAGGTGTTAAAAAAGACACTTTGTGCTTGTCACGGTCCTGCAGTTGGGTGGTCACAGAGGCTCAGCTCACAGGCAAGAACTTGCAGGGATGTGGTAACTTGATCATGTGCCCCAATGCACAGAGAAAGGCCCTTTATGCTCATTTCAACATCCAGAGAACTCGAAATGGTAACGTGATCCTGTCATGGTGCAGCCAGAGGCAGCTAAACACAGCTCAGGAGTCTGTGGCTGTGGACAAGTTGGGTAAACAGGATAGGAACCAGTGGCAACACTTAGAAGAATTTTGATGGAGGCAGAACTGGAAGCAGGGTTGGAGCAATCTGGAGAGCACTCTGAGATGGAAGGCTTATGCAGGACAAAGATTGTAAAATGCTCTCAAAATTTCATTTTAAAAAGGTAAGATAATGTTTGAAATCCCTGAGAAGGTCAGGCCATCCCTTGTGCTTGTTTTCTGCTGTTGAGTTCTCCTCTAGTTCCCTGCCTTGGCTTCAGCAAGCAGGTGAAGCCCTGAGGGTAAGGAGAGAACACAGGCCAGGTGGAGGAAGGTGGTTTGGATGCTGTCAGGATACAGGAGGATGTGCCAGTGGTGGGCAGGTGCTCTAAACCAACACGTGGATCATTGCAGCTGCTCCCCTGGACCCTGCTGGTGCTCTTTGCTCGCTCTGTAGCTGGGTGAGTGCCTGGTGAGAGCTTTACCAGCCTGTGTGGGCTGCCAGAGCCCCTGGCTGAGGGTGCTCTGCAGCAGAGAGAGGCTCGGGATGGCGGGAGAAGGTGAAACAGGGAGAAGGAGCAGGAGAGGCAGTGCTGAGTTGTGCTGGGAACAAGAGGATTGGGGGGTGATATGAAGCACCTGAATGAAAGCTGGGCTCTCTGGATTTAGTTTTGGGGCCTTTATTTCATCTGATGGGGATCACAAGCCCTCCCTAGAGTCCCTCTAGAGACCCCTGTGGGAAGGGTGGGTGAAACAGTCGTTTTTTCTCCAGTTAAGTCCAACTCCCTGTTTGGGTCCACAGATTTCAGAGCTGTCACCTGGGTGATGCCATTGGACCAAGTTTATAGACTCATTGAGGCAATCCCTGTCCAGTTTAATACCTTCCCTGGTGCCTAGCATGACTGGCTGCTGGCAATGTTCTCCTCACTTGGTCTCTGCCAGGTGAGCTAAGCCTGAAGGAGTTGGCACGGCTGCAATGGCTGTGCTGTGGTTTGTGAGTCACACACCCCACAGGAACATGTGCCACGTAGCTGTAGCTCAACCAATCCCCCCAAACCTTCTCTCAAATCCAGCCTGGCATGGCCTTTACTGGGTGACCATGGCAGATGTGCCTGTGAGTTGGCTGGTCAGTGCCTGGCCCCTGCAGCCTGAGGCCACTGAGCTCTCCTGGAGCTCCCAGGGCTGCAAACCTGAGCTCTGGGCGCTCTGGGTTTGGAGCTGAAGGGTGTCCAGCCAGCCCAGAACATGGGCAAGAACAGACACAAGTCCAGCCATGTGAACAGAGCAGTTTTTAACATTAGACTAAAAATAAGTCCTGGCGTGGTCTTTGCAGAGATAATTTAAACCCCATTGCTGGAGGTGTGGCTGTAATTGAGTGGAACCTGCAGGCACGGAGCCTTGAGGTGGATGTGGGCAGCTCACTGCCAGTCTGCAGGGAGCTGGGGGTGCCTGGCAGCTGCCAGATCCTGCTCACTGCTCTGATGCCTTAAGAGGCCTCCTAGAAACAGAGACCAGACAGGAGTAAAGGGAATAAAGGTGGGGATTTATTGGAAAGGCCTCCAAAGGTACCCCTGGGGAGCCAGAGGTGCTGCCCAGATGGGCCCTGAGATGGACCCTGAGAGGCCACGAGTTCTTCACACTTTTATAGGTTTGGTTCATTTGCATCTCAGGGTTCATTCTCCAATTAAAGCTTCAATTTAATGATGTCATTCCCCTCAGCTTGCCCCCCTTTCAGAGGCTTTTGGTTGATAATTTTTGGGCCCAGTTTGGGCTGGGTGTCCTTGGAGCGCAGCCCCGGAGAGGCTTTGTTGTGTGTGCCCAGCACAGAGAGCAGCACTGAACAGGGAACAGGCAACTCCAGAGTTACACACTGGGCACTGCAGGGCTTGGAAAATAGAAAAGTTCAAACCTGAGGCGTCATCTCATTCTGCACACTGTGTATTTTCTAAGTAGTCACACTGCTACTGCTCGAGGTGTGGTGTAAGAACAGGCAGTGGCTCTAGAGGCAAAGAGGGGCAGGACAAAATGTGGGGTGGGAGCTGGTGTCCCCTGGGAGCACTGAGGCTGAGCCCAGCCTTCAGAGCAGGGCTGTGGACCAGGGATCTGCTCTTCTGGCTCCATCCTGGGATCCTGGTGTGTTGCTTCACTTCTTGGGCTTCAGCTGCCCTGCCGGGGAAGCTTTCATGCTGGAATTGGCTCTGCAAAAGGATTTTTAGGTTGCTGAACAAATCTCCTCATTGAAGTATCATGTTGCTGCTATTACAATTGATGATGGGGATTTGGGAAAATGAAATGCTGCCCTGCTGTAGCATGCATTTCAGACCCCTGTGGTAGAGATGAGCATAGGAAGGGCTCCCTCATAAAGCTGGAGAGATCATTCTAGAGGAGCAGCTTGAAGCTTGACAGTAACACAGGACTTTGCCCCTGCAGTTACTGCCTGTCCCATGGAAACCAGCAGCCCCTGAGTGCTCAGAAACCTTTAAACTCCCTGAACAGTGCAGATGGGAGAGGTGGGGAATGCAACCTGTGCTGTTTTGATCGGCAGCATCTGATGCTCCAAGATGAGCATCTTGCAGTCTGGTATTTATATCTTGGGAAGAGCTCCTAGTCTGCAGCTATTGATCCTAATGATCCCCTCAGGAACTGGAAACATGATTCCAGCAGGATCTATTTCAATAAAACATGAGCGTAAATATTTGGTCATTTCCAAATGAATAAACACACAGGAGCAGAATTTTTATGAGCTCCAGAGTCCCCAGTCTGCTGTCAGGCAAGCCCCAGGGTGCACAGGCCCTTCTGATTTCGTGTACAGACAGCAGCAGGGAGCATCCAGACTCTGCTCAGGTTTATTGCGAGAGGAGGTGTCGTATCAGGCACACAGAAATCTGCCACAGAGGGAATGGTGAGGATCACCAGCCCCTCCATGGATTAATCAGTGTAAATCATGGATTTAGCGTGGCTCACGCCAGGATTACAGTGCTACAAGCAGGGAATATCTTGCCCAGACACCTTCTCATCCATGTTCTTCTAACAAGTAGTTGGGTGAACTCTGTTGAGAGGAACCTCAGCAATTCTGTGTTTTGTCAGCAAGTACACGAGGCATATACAGAGCAGGCAATCTGTATACACTCCCCAACCAGCTGAGTTCATCTGTCTAACTGAATGTCTAAATATTGAGAGAATAAAGTGTCTGTACTCTATGAACCCACCAGCCAAAGTTATTTATAAAGAAGAAAAGGAGAGGTGAAACTATCGCTGTCTCCCTGCTCTCCTCGACAGTAGCTGCAGTTCGTGAAAAATTAACCATAATTTACAGTCCAAGCTGCATTAATTAACTCTTTGCAGGGGGAGTATTTCACCAGACTTCTGAGAATGGGCTGGTGAGCTGCCTGCAAAGGTTGGATGACGTGCAGGGCAGGAATTGTGTAAGAATCCCTGCACAATCATTAATGGCCTTTCTGCGTAGATGGCTTGTGTGAAGGGAAGTCCACCCAGCAGAGTCACTGCCCCTGGCTCTCTTCTCCATTGCCCTGTCATTGATGATAGTCCAGAATAACTGAGGCGTGTGGTGGAAAACAGACTCTGAATGACTCTGGTGCTCTGAATCTCTCGTGTGTTTATGCTGCTCTGTCCTCACTGGCTGGGGCAGCGACAACAAAACGTGGCTGCAGGTCATTCACAAGCACATCATCAAGAGGCAGCCTCCTCTTCCCTGTCCTCACATCTTTACTCCTCTTTTTGCCCTGTCCTCACTCCCCTCTCCTTTGTCTTCACCTCCCCCCTCCCTTCAGCTTTGTTCTCAATTAACATTTTCTAAGGGAGACATTTTGCTCTCCTTTGTCCTCCCACTAGAGCTTGGCAGGTCTCTCCATCCTTGCTCCCTAAACAGCTGCTCTCTTGAATCTGAAATCCCAGGGTGATCAGGCACCTTGGAAGGCTCACAGCAGTGAGATTTCAGGGCTATGAGAGACAGAGATCTGTACTCAGTACATCAAACCTCAGTAAGAACATTAGGAATTCCTGTGACTGGAATAAATATCCCATAAATACCATGTGTGCAGTATGGTTTTGCTGTTTCCAAAGAGAAAAACAGAACCAGGGATGACCCAAAAAAGAATAAAAAGAGATTCCCAGCTAGGAAAGGAGATGCTGGCTGTGCCTGTAATGCCACAGGGGGCACAGGGGAAACAAGTGGGGATAATGACCTTTTTTTTTCTAATTCAAGAGCCAGAAAAGGGCAGGTTAAAAGAATTGGGTGGAGCTGTGCCCTTGCACACTGTGTGCATAGCACTGGAGCTCTTGTCCCAAATATCATGGATGCTACAAGGTTAGATTTGTTCAAACAGCAACTAAACATGTTGGTGGAAGAATCCAGCAAAGGCCACTAAATGTAAGGACACTGTGGCTGCCTTGGGGTGTCTCTGAGCCCCCCATCCTGGGTAGCATAAAGAAGATTATCACTATGTGCTCATGCTGATCTTCTTTCTTCAGCTTTGCCACTGTTGGGGGCAAGGCAGGGCTTTGGCTTGCCCAGCAGTGCTCAGCTTTTAGTCTGAAACGGCCTCATTTCCTGATGCTCTCTTCTCAACAGGGAAGTGCCTCTCTCTGTGGCCTTTGCCACATCTCTGTGCTGACAAATGGACCGCAGCAATACGATTCTGCAAGTCAGTTTTAAAACACTTTGTGCTTCTTTGGCATAAAAGGCAAGGAACTTGCAGGAAACAGGGTTTAAAGGATAATGACATTTGCAAGGTGCTTCTAACAGAGGTGACCAGCCATGTGTTTTCCTGGCAGGCACAGCTCGACTGACAGCTGTCCCCTAGAAGTGCCCAACATGCCGAAGCCTCAGTCGTGTCAGGTTCTTTTTTATCTTTTTAAAAGGGACAAAACTGTTTCTATGGGATGAAGATCCCATGCAATCTCTGGCTGATGAGCACTGTAATCCACCCTGGTGTCACATCACACAGCACTGCATCTTCCCATCCACCCTTCTCGGTGGGTTGGGTATCTTCTTATCTGGGGGGTTTCCTTTGGGGAGGTTTCTGGGCTCTGTTTTCAGTTCTTTCTCTCTGCCCCCCTCTTGCTGTGGCAAGGCTTGCTCCAGAATCATTTCCTGTAGGGTTTATGGTGCGAGACTTTGCCAGATGGATCAATTTGCTTGCTACCAAGTGGTGTATTTGATGGTTGCAGGGGTGACAGCTCCCTGCAGCCTGTGCTTGCTCTTCATCCATGTGCCTTGCAATTTGCACCAGCGCTTTGGTTGATGAAGTTTGGCTGCTCCCTGATCTGATGGCATGCTTGCAGAGATCCACAGCTCTCCTCTCCTGACTAGAAATGTGCTACTATCTTGTAAAGGTATAAATTATAAAGCCTTGTCTGTATAATGAGTCTGCATTCCCCAGATAAATTGCACAGACCCATAATGGCTTTGGCTTTGAGTTACCATTAATCTGAACTGGAAGGGAGTGCTGAATTTCCTGCAGAAGTTTGGGAGTTTTCAGATTTTTGCAAGAGTTTCACTGCAGGCTTGGTCAAGCCATCCTGTGCCCCACCACTGCAGTATGTGCACTCTGCTTGCTGCCCACATTTGGCTCCCAGCTGGCTGGCAGGACGTGCCCTCAGGGAGCAGCTGCTGTCCCAGGGCTGTGAGCATTTCGGGGCTTTGCTGGAGTGTTTTCCACATCTCGTTTGCAGAGCACTTTGGGACAACTTGCTGTGCCCTGGATTGGTGTGAAAAGACAGAGCCAGAGGCAATGGTTATTCAAGGCAAAGCGTGGAAACAGCTCTGCTCCCTGCACAGCCCCGGCCTGCCAGTCAGTGGGAGGCGTCCCCTTCCTGATGGGAATGGAAGACAATGGATGGGACAGTGCATGGTTCCCACAAACTGAGCAGGGAGCTTGGCCCTGCCCTGAGCCCTGCACAGGTAACAGCGTGGGCTGCTCCAGCTGGGCACAGCCCAGTGGGAAACTCCTCCTCTGGAGAGGCACGGATCCCACGCAGGCAGAGAGTCCCAAAAGCGTGAGAGCCAGAACAAACTGGTCTGGCTGCTCGTGTGCCAAGCATCACCCACATGTGAGAGAGGTGCATGGGGTGCTGGGAGCCCTCCTTTGCCTGGGAGAGCCTGGATGTTCCCAGCAGGTGCTGGGCTGGAGCTGGGTGATGGGAATGCAGCCCGTGGCCCTTGGGCTGCAGCTGGAGGCAGCCTCGGAGCCCCTGCGGAGGTGGGATGAGCACAGGGGGTGCCGAGGAGTGGGGAGCAGCCCTGGCTCCCTCTGGGACAGGACATGGCTTGCCCTGCTGCTCCTGCTGTGTCTCTGCCTGGCTCCTGCCTGGCTCTGGTTCAAGCTTTCTTCCTCGAGTCCTGTGTCAGTGAGGAGTTCAGTGTCACTAACCTCTCCACGAGGCTTGTTCATGCTTTGGAAAACAGGATGGAAGAGAGCATCTCCCCAGAAGCCTTGACTACAGCATGCAAGGTGCTGCAAAGTAGGTGGTAGCCACACTGCTGGAGGTGTAATTGTGATAGGGGTCTGAGCGAGGTGGGTAGTCCAGGAAAGGCAACTATTTTTAATGAGATTAAGAGTACAGTTGTAAAAAATTCATGCTTTTGTGTGCCCAGCCTTTCTCTGGGTTATGTGAAGATGGGTCTGTATTCCCCAAAGCTGCTCACCTTCTGTAACCTGCATCAGTGCTCTAACAACAGATTCTTTTCCTTGCTAGAAGCCTTTGTTCCACCTTTGGAGACCCTGCTTTGGGCTGTAAGTTTATCTGAGTCTCTCAGAGACAGGAATTACAGTGAAACTCTGCAGACTACCTTCAGGTTTTCTTGTAGCTTACAGCACTGCTGAGCTTTTCTCTGCAAAGAAGTTTAGATTTGGAAAAGCACCTGTATCCCAGGAACCTTGAGTCATGCTGGCTGCCTCCCTGGCAGCACGAGCTGGGGCTGGCTGGCTCTGCTGGGGCAGCCCCGTGGTGGCAGGGAGGGACAGGTGGAGCTGCTCTTGCTTGTGCCAGGCCTGCTCTGGGTTCTGGAAACTCATTCCCTGACAGGTGAGGAGCAATGCAAAGTCCCCTGCAGCACCTCTGGGTGCACTCAGGCCTCAGCAGCACGTCACTGTGACTCTGTGACTCTGCAGCTCCTCTTCTTCCTCACCTCCTGCCTGCCTGCTGGCACAGCGTTCTGAGCATGGTGGGGGACAAGGACAGTGGGAAAGGGGCACTTCCCTACAGCTTGCCAAAAAAAAAAAAGATCTTGTGCTACATGCTGGCTGCTTAGAGGAAGATGGGTCTTCAATTCCTCACTCACTTGGCCCCTTCTGCTGGGAAAGGAAGGGTCAAGTTGCAGCCCCAGGACCTGAAGGTGGGTCTAAAGGCACAGGCTGAGGTTTGTAGCTCTGGGGTTTTTACTTTGGCAAATGAACTCATAGAAAATCATCTAAGGAAGCAGAATTGCCCAACAAAGGAAATATCAATATATCCTTTTTGTGTGTGTTTTTGTTTTCCCCTGCAGTAACCACAACTCTCTCCTCCTGGTCCGGGCATGCCAGAAAATGCAACGAAACAGCCAAGTCCTATTGTGTCAATGGAGGGGTGTGCTACTACATCGAGGGGATTAATCAGCTGTCGTGCAAGTAAGTGAGTGGAGTTCTTGTGTCAATATGGAAATTCCTTGGCTGAGGGAGAGGAGACCTTTGTGCAACTGCCAGAGCTGGGGGGAGCTCTGAAATTCTCCTGGCAATTGCAGTTTGAGCTGTGCAGGTTCAGAAAGGGGCACTAGAAGGGCAGGGGTGGGGGCGAGGATTCGTATTTTCCTTTTTTGTGTGCGTGTCACTGCTCACTTTTCCTGGCTTTTCTCCCTCTAAGAATATGTTTGTCCTGGCTGTTTCTTTTCCCTTTCTCCCCTTTCTCCTCTGCAGCTTTCAAATTTGGGTCCCTTTTGCTCTCCCTGAGCTGACACGTCCTGTCCTCAATCAGGGGGACCTTCCCAGGGCACAGCCTCCTCCCCCCTGTTACTGGAGGGGTCCCTTGCTGAGACCTGCCCCGACCTCTCCTGTTCCTCATGTGCCCAGGGTTAACCCTGAGCTGCTCCCCTCTCTGTGCAGCTTTGTGGCCGCTGTGGGATGTTTGTTTCCCCCTTCAAACCTGCAACAAGAAACAGAGACATGGACTAAGTTATCCTTAAAATGAACTGCTTTGAAGGGTTTGGAGTGGGGCTGCACAGCCTGAGGGATGTGGAATGGGATGTGAGAGTTTTTCACCCCTGGCTCACAGCCAGAAAGCCCAATAGCATCTCACACCTCAGCCCCCCAAGCCTAACAGTGCCTGTGGATAAGCTGTGCAGTCTGACTGCCAGTGCTGGAGGTGCAGGTACCCAGAGCACACCTGCACCTGCCCCTGGGCCCCTGCACAGGCAGCAGGAGCATCCACTGAGCAGATAGAATCCTTGTCTGAGCTCACCTGGTGACCCACCTATCACTGCCCAGCTTGGAGAAGCCCAGAGCTGACAACTTTCTTCCTTTGGAGCCCAGAGACCTCTCAGTGGAGACACAGCCAAAGGTCTTCACATCCATGGATGCCAGCCCAGCAGCACTGCAGGATGTGATGCTCATCAGGTACCTCAGCTCCTCAGCCCTTGGGGGATGCACCTGAACAGAACCCTCACCCCTGTGAAAGGCCTGTGGGCTGGATCACACTGAGCACAACTCCTCCCTTCTCCCAGCAATCCTTTGTTTTGGCAGGGAGCAGCAGACAAGGCCATGTGGAAACGTATCCTGCTGAGCTCTTGTGCCCTTGCATCCCAGTGCAGGGTCAGCTGTGCTGGAAGGAGCATCTCCCAGTTCTCCCAGACTTGCCCCTTGGGCACAGAAAGAGCTGGGTAGGACAGAAACCAGAAGCTGTGGCTTCCACATTTGCCATGTGTGAGCAGCCCCTGTCCCCACAGCCCTGTGCTGTAGTGTGGCTGTCTCTGCCACTGGCTTCCTGGTGGCACCGTGGGCTCATCTTGTCATTGCTCCCCACAGGAAACATGGGGGAAGGCCCAGATGGTTGATAAAGTCACAGCCACTGCTCTGGTGTAGTTCTAGCCCAGGAAACCCCAGCAGTTCCAGTCTCCCCATTCTGGGAAGGGCTGAACCCTTGGAGTCTGGAGGAGGGTATGAATCAACATCTCTATCTCTGAACAAAGAGGTCATGCCAGAAGCGTAGACTTCAAGGCTCTTTCTTTTGGGAAGAGCTTAAATCCAGATCAAGATTCAAATCAGATCAAGATTCAAATCAGATCAATTTCCAATTACAGCAAGAGTTACCTGAGCTCCTGCCGTGCAGAAGAATCACTTTTTCCTAGTGAAGAATACTGTGGTGGGTGTCAAACATCTTCAGCAGACAGTTTTAGCCAAAGTAATTCTGGCCTCCTGAAGAAACAGCCTGCCTTCCAACCAGGCTGCTCTGACAGCTGATGAGCAGAGGCAACTCTCAGTGACGGATTCCATTAAGATTTTATGTGCCACACCAAACAGACCTAATTATTTCATATCATTTGAAAGCCCGAATTCCTCACTCGCAGATGGTAAAATGATATCCTTTTCTGATGAGTTCCAAGATACCAGTTGCTGAAGCCAGATGGGAGCTGAGCAGGCGTGTGTGGAAGGGCAGAAAGCGTTACCCAGAAGGAGGTGCTGGCAAGGTCTGTGCTGTCAGTGCTCATCTGCAGGAAATGTGGCTCCAGGTTCACGGAAACCCGGGGGACCCGAGTGCCTTCCACACAGCACAGTCACCTCTGATCTTACTGCTTGAGGAGATCTCTGGATGTTCATTCTCCTTGGGTGTTTTTATCATTAAATCACAGGCTGGAGATAAGAAAACCTGGCTTTTGAAGTGGTGTAATTTTAGAGCTTCTGGATTCTGGAGGATAATAGTTATTGAGGGATGCAGAAGCATTTGAACTGAACAGTGTTTCCCATAAAATGGCTCTCCCAGTGACATGGGTGATTCTTGGGGAAGGTGCTGATGAATAAACCCCTTTGCCTGAAAAAAGAGAGCTGATGCTCCACAGCTTCCTCATGGCACCAGGACAGGAGATCTGTGCTTTGTGAAAGGTGCACCGATACAGACTCGGAGGAGAAAGGAGAGCAGGCAAAGATACGGCTTCGACCTTCATTTCTGACCTCTGCAACAGCAGCCTTGGCCCTCCAGCCTCACTGTGCCTCTGAGCCAGGGGCATGGAGGAGATCAGCAGGTTCTGCTCACAACCTCTTCAAATGCTTTGGAGCTCAGCAAGAGCCACATGAGCAGCTCCAGCCTGGAACAACATGGGTCCGTGTGCTGTTTCCATGCTGCTCTTCCAATCAGTCAGCAGGGCCTGGGGGGGATCTTCTGGCCCCCTGTGCCATCCTGCAGCCCTCCCTCACTGAGTGCTCAGGGGATTCTACCCCTCCAGCACCCATGTGATGTTGCTGGCCTTTCCAATGCCAGTTACTAGAATTTTAGCATATTCTTGTTCACTGCCTGCCACCATCCTGTGATCAGCTTCCTGGAGTGGGTTCCATTCTTGCAGCTGTCCAGAAGCACAGGAAATCCTTCCTGTAGATGTTCCCCCTGGCAGTCTGGACCAAAAACAGCAGATGAGTTTTCAAATAATTTCTTCTCCTGATGTGGTTCATGCTCGATTTGCTACAAATATTGCCTAAATTGGCAGCTGGCCTTTTATTATTATTTTATAACAGGCTTCCCAGAAACGTGTTCCTCCTGGTCTTTTAAATCCTGAGGAACAAAGTATTTGCCTGTAATCCCACTTCCTCCCTCCCTTTTCAACGCACTTCATCTACACCTTGGACAAAGCATTTTCTTCACTGAGGAAGAGCCCAGAGTGGGCTTGGAGCTGTTCCAGAAATGGTGCCTTGATGGATTATGTTCTTCCATAATTTTGTCCTTAATTTGAAGTAAATTCTACACATGCTGGTGTCAAAGGAAACCTGAACACAAAGCAATCTGTGCTGCTATACTGACTGCAAACAGACCACCTGGAAGTTAGATGGGAGAAGTGGGATCTGCCTCAAATATTCCCTAAGTTTTCGGTGCAAACCTGGGAAATGACTGAGCCACATGCAGACAGAACTGACTCAGCAGCCCTTGCAAATTAAAAAGCTCCAAGCACTTGAGAGGAAGGATTTCTCAACCCTTCTCCAGACCATTTTGCTCAGAGAGGCTTTAGGAGCTGGACTGGCAGGGCAGTGGCAGGTTTGAGTGGAGCACATTGGGGTGGCACAGAAGGGATGCACACAAGGGAATCTTCAGGCTTTGCTCTGGGCTGGGACACACAGCAGCGGTGCCTGGTTTGTTGTGTCCAGTCAAACACAGTGTTGGGATGACTGGCAGCCTCTGCTCTTGGATCTGTCTCCATCCTGGAGCCCACGGAGTCCTTGGCACGACTGGGAGCAGTTGGAGGCTGCTCCAGGTTTTTATTGCTGGGTGCCCCACAGGGCTGTGCTATCCAAAGAGCAGGAATGCTCTTTTTCCCAGTTAGGTCTTGGCACACGTTAGGTACAGTTGGGGCCTCCCCAGCCAAACAAAGCAAGCAAGTCAGGTCCCATCACTGCAGAGCCTTCTCTGCCCTCTGAAACACTCTTCAGGTCTCTTTTGTGTGGTCACTGGAATCAAAGTGATCTGCCCTGGGCCAGGATCTTCTGTGGGATCAGAAGACTTTAAGGAGAAGTACAGAGCAACATCCCCATGTCACGTTGGACCAGTTGTGCTCACAAGAACCAGGCTGGAGGATTTACAAATGCTGACACATAAACAGACTCTCTGGGTTTGGGGTGACAGCTCTGCCTGACCTGAGGGAGGGAGGTCAGAGGCCTGGAGCACCTCAGGGAAAAAATGACAGTCAAGGAGAGAATAAAACCAAAACAAAGCAAAAGGAGAACAGATCATTTCTAAACCAGCTGATGAATCCAAGTCACCAGCTTTCAAAATCACATGTTCACCTCCTCCAAGTATATTGTTTCCTGCAGATGTTCCCTGGAAAAGGAAAGATCATTCTGAAAGGTTGGCCACACTGCCAGCTCCCCTGTGCTTTCCCAGCTCCAAAGGTGTGAGCATCACAGGGATCCTGTACAGCTGTGGTCCTCCGGGCAGCACTGTTTGCTCAGCTGCCCTGTGGCATCTGGAGCTGTTCCACCCCTCCCAGGGGCATTTGGTCAGCACGAGCTGCTCACTGCACAGCCACAAGGACGTCACTGTGCCGTGGACCTACCAGCAGCTCTGTGGGGAGGTGTCGCAACGTCCTTGGAAGTGAAGAGCTGGGGGTGAAAATCTCCACATCCTGTTCCAAATCCCCCGAGCCAGCCAGGACTCGTTCCTTGGGTTTTGCATGCTGTTTATCTTGGGTGATGAGACCAGGTACCGTTTCAGGTTCAAGTGGCCCGGCTGTGCATCCTGCTCAGTGCACTGTGACCGCAGCAGACCCCCGGGGCCCATCAGAGTGGGGCAGCTGATCCTGCAGCAGCTCAGGCTCGCTGAAGGCACCGGCGCGGATCCCGCGGCCGCTGCCGTCACTGAGCCCAGCAGTGGCTGTCCCTGAGGTCTGGGCTCCACTCTGCAGCAAACATGCCTTCATTAGCTGCTCTGGAGAAGGCCTTTGCATTTATTCTGGTTGCTTTCTTTTCTTCCCGTCAGTGATTTTGTGGAGTCCAGCCTTTTGCGGCTCTGCAGAGCCTGATCATCTGGGACTGGTCAGGGGACAATGACAGAACTGTCTTCTTTTTCAGCCCTTCCCACAAAAAAAGCAACATGCTTGAAACATTTTTTTTTTTCCATTTGCTTACATCAGTGCATTGTGTCCTTCTGCTATGGCTTATCTTTATCACGTTACTTTGAAGCACCTGCTCGTTCACATTCTTCTCTGGCATGGATTGCTTTATGAGAGCTACCAAATCTGGCATGTTTTATTTAAGATCTGGGGGTGCAAAGGAAATGTGCCAACCCTTGCAAGATTTAGAGCAACAGCTGGACAGAAGAAGTTTTGCTTCCAGCAGGAACACTATGATAATATAGTTATAGTTATAATATAACTATGAATTAATAGTAGCAAATAATAATTAACAGTAATTATTTCCTGCCCTGATTCAGGGCAAAATGTCGAAGTTCCTCGATTTTCAGAAATAAGTGCTCAGCAAACATCACAGAAATGAGTCATTCAAACTATTTTGGTTTGTACTTTCTGAGATGCTTTATTTGCCTGATCATCTTACTGCATTTTTGTTACCATGTAAATATCTCACTGCAATTCATCCTGAACCCAAGAGCAGAACCTTGCGGATGTTTTCAAAATGGGGTTTAAAAAAAAAAAAAAAAAAAAGCGGTCTTAAGGTCAAAACTGAAAGAATTGGACATTTTCCAACAATAATAGAAAACAGAATCTGAACAGAAAAACCCCTGACCAGTTTTATCAATGGCATTTGCAAGTAATTTTCAGAGGTAGCAATCAGACAGAGGGATGGAGCTAAGCAAGGGCAGTTTGGGGAGTCTCCACTCAGGCTAGAGAGGGGGAAACACGCTGTCTGCAAGAGGCTGGTGCAGCCTTGTACATCCCCAGGACCCTTCCTACAAACACACCCTTGTCCCCTTCCCTTGGCCTCTGGGGAGAGACCCACAGGGCCTCTGTGAACACACCCTGAAGTCCAGAGGTGATATCTGCAGGCAAGTCCACCATCTGTGTAGTCCCTGCAAGAGTTTTCCAAAGAAGGAGGGACTTGGTTTTGCTGGGACAGCCAGCCAGAACCTCTTGAGTCAAACATGCAGGAAGAAGGATTCCATGATCAGAGACCAGCTCACAGCTCTCAGCTTCAGTGAGCCTGAACTTCCAGGTATATCCCTCTCTGAAGAAGAGCTGCCCTCTGCACAGGCAGCAGATTTTAATGCAGAAGGGATGATCTCCACTGCTCTTCCTGTCCAGATGGGGAGACCCATGTGCCAAGCACTCTGGAAATTTCTTTCCTTGAAGTCACACCTGGGACCACAGTGATAAATAATAAATCATCTTCAGCAGTCTAGAAGTTAGAGACAGATTTTAGAAAAGGAACCAAAAGCACTGCATGCTCTCAAAAGTCTTCTGGTCACTGCTTCTGCCTGCAGCCTTCCTTATGAGGAGCCAGAACCCAGGCACGCCGGGGTGGCACATTGTGCCTCGACAGCTTGTACACAAGCTTGGGAGGTGACAGAAGGTGCTCTTGTTCAGGGGGGCTTTTTTGCTGTCACTTCTCCCAGTGCTGATTCACTGAGTAACTAAAGATGAAAAGCCTGAGCTGTCCTAGACAGGTGTCTACTGCCTTCTGTCTAGAGAGCTCCTCTCCCCACCCACGCTCAGCTGACTGCAGAGACCTGAAGATGGGCTATGTGGTAGCTGTCATGGCATTAAGGCTTCTTTGACACCTTTTTGTTTTGCTTTTTCACTTCTTACCAATTCCTCTGTTTGGGCTTTTCTTTCCTTCCGCCAGTTTTCCCATAATTTTTGGTCTTTCCTTAATGGCATGCTGCCTCAGTCACACTGGAGTTCCAGCCTTGGCTGACCTCTTGCAGATGTACCCCTGAGATAGTTTTAGCTCCTTTCTGCCAAAACACCCCTTTTTGGGGTGGGTGGGACAATTGCTTCATTGAGGCCCTTCAGCACCCTTGAGGCCCTTCAGTGTGTTCACAATGTCCAGGGAATCTCAGATCCCAGACAGATGGGAAGCACGTTGCAAGCCAAACTGGATGCCCTTGAAGACTCTGTGAATAAGTTCCTGACTCTACCAGAGGTGGTGAATAAACTTCAAAAAGCATTGGGAAGACCCTTTCTCTTTTGGACTGCTTGCTCAAACCACAGTGCAGCCTCTGAAGGGTTTCTCCAGTCCTGCTTCCCCAGGGCTGTCTTTGTGAGTCTATGCCCCCCAGTGCCTCAGCTTTGTGCTGTTTGATTGACAATGGGGCATCTTCTTCACTTCCCAGCACCAGCTTCCTCTGCTTCATTGCAGGGAAGGTCAGCAGGCCCTATGTCTGATGGTCACCCCTTGGGCTGAGCTTTCCTTGGGAGCTGGCTTGGTACGGCTGGTACATCTCCCTTTCCTCTGCCCCAAGAGGAAGGTCCAAGAATGAGAAAAAAGTGTCAACTTTTCAAAGATATTTCCCTGACCAGGGAGTCCAATTTTCAGTTTCAGAAGTGACTTGGACACTGAGAAACTGAGGTGTATGACTGGAGAGCTCAGTGCAGCCTCATGCAGAGCTACATCCTAAAGTTCTCCATGAGCAGTTCGGGGTTCACAAATAGCCCAACACACTCCCACAGGTCCCAAAAACCCAGATGCTGACCCACATTTGTTCATGGCCAGTGAGGGTGCAGCAGTTTTTTTTGCACAGCTCAGGCTACCCCAAACTGCAGTGAAATCCAGCAAGAAACCAAGTGCCAAAGCCGGGTCAGTGTATGGCCAGGATGAAGTACAACTATTAAAAATCAAGGTTTTCTGCATGGAGCCTGGACCTGGATCTGGACCTGGACCTGCCCCACCCCACCCCACCAGATGCACAGGCTGGGAGCAGTTGCCTGACACTGTGCTGTGGCTCCAGCCTCTTGCTGTCCTTGAGACTGGCTGGGAGCTGAGCCACTGACATCAGACTTGGCCTCTGCAAGATTCATCTGCATTTTCCTGAGGTGTCTTTCAGTCCCTTCCTTGTTGACCTCTTGCAGGTCACTGCAGGACAGTGAGATCTTGTGGGTGGCATCTGGGAGCGAGGAAGGTCTGACATGTACCAGGTGCAGAGCCTGCAGCTCCACTCTCGAAAAGTTGAAAAACAGATGTTAAAGTGCTATAAAGATAAAGCCCTCTTAAGTTCAGAGGAAGGAGAGGTCTGTTGGGAAGGGAGGGAGTGAGCTGTGGGACAGGGAGGTGAGAGCTGGCACTTCAAGAAAACTTAAGGATGCTGTGCAGGACTGTCCAAGGAATATCCAGAAGAAAAGATGTGAAGTGAGGGAGGGAGACAAGTCCCTGGGGGAGAAGAGTTTGACCACACCAGGCTGGGCTCCCACGCTTCCCAGGCTCACCTGCAGCTGCAGAGGGTCACAGTGCAGAGGGAGCAGGTGCTGCTCACCCCGGGTGGTTCTGCAGCTCCTGCTGCCCCCCTGCCCATGTCCTTGTGCCCCCCAAACCTGGCTCAGCTGGGGAGTGCTCTGGGGAGCTGCTCATGGGCTGGTGCCAACGCCTGGTGGCCCTCAACTGCAGGGCACCTTCCCTGCCACCTGAGCATCGTGTGAAGGTGTAGCTGGTGCCCAGGAGCTGGCACATCCCAGCTCATTAGGTGACCCAGGCCAGGACAGCCTGAGAGAGCCTCACATTTGGACAGCCAAGTGAGACCCCTTCAGCCCAGCTTTCTTCTCTGTCCCTTCCTCTCTGTTAACACAGAGGCTCTGCACGGGCTTCCTCTCTAACCACCCCGTGAGCACCCCGTGGGTACTCCTGGGGTCACAACGGGGAGACACTTCCCACACCCAACGCTCGCTGTCGCCTGAGCAGCTGCTCACTGCTTTGTGGTGCCTCTTGCCAGCCTACAGAGCAGCTCCACGGAGTCTCTGAAAGTAGCATCCAGCCCATCTCAGCCTTCCTGCCAGCTGGTGCTTCTAGCAGGGGAGAAGGAAGGAGGCAGGCAGAGCAGGACAGAGCAGGAGGGGTTTGGCTGCCTGCTTGAAGACCCAGGCCTAAAACCAGAGCTGGAACACTGATGTTGCAGGTGCCTTGTTAAAGCAAAGCAAAGAGTAAATACGCATGTAAAGCCTTTATTTTTTTCCATTCATCACAATGCACTTTTTATTTCTGACCTTAGCCTCAAGAACTGTGCCAGACATGTTCTGTGATTTCTCCCCTTTTCCCCTCCAGATGTCCAAATGGATTCTTCGGACAGAGATGTTTGGAGAAACTGCCTTTGCGATTGTACATGCCAGATCCTAAGCAAAGTATGTTTGAAGACAAAAAATGCACCACACTACTTAAAACCTCCCGGGCACAGCGGTGGATGTAGAGTGGTCTAGTCAGGGCTGGCTCTTGGTGCCAGCTTTGGGTAGGGCTTAGGGCTGCAGGTAAGGGTGAAGGCTGAAAGCAGACAGATAGGAGCCGTGGAAGGGATCAGAAGGGGCCTCAGTTCAGCCTGTCTGGGTGTCATTTTGCTATCTTGTTTCTCTCTTTCTGGTTTTCTCTCTTCCGGTAGGTGTCCGATCGAATTCACAGGAGACCGGTGTCAGCATTTCGCAATGGTCAGCTTCTCCAGTATGTCTCTTTCTACTTCTCTCTCTCCTTGTTGTTGTAGCTCTGTGTCATGTCCTTAAAGCAGGTTCTTCTGTTCTCCAAGAGCCCTCTTCCTGTCTTGTGCACTCCCAGCTCTGCTTGGCCCTAAGAGGAGCTGTGATCGTGTCCAAGAGGAGAAGTGGGGCTCTTGTTATCTCCCCACCCGTTAGAATGGGCTCTGCTTTCACTTCTGATGGAACTGAATGCTGCTTGCTCCTTTCAGGCAAAAGGCAAACGAGGCCCAAGGTTGTGTGGTGGGTGTGTTGTGTGAGATGAGCCTGTGCTGTGTGCGGAGCTGAGCCTGCCAGCGTTGCTGTCCTGAAATGGATTGCGCTGTGCAGGGCAGGATTTGGGCACTTCCCTGGGCTGTGCAGGGCAGGATTTGGGCACTTCCCTGGGCTGTGCAGGGCAGGATTTGGGCACTTCCCTGGGCTGTGCAGGGCAGGATTTGGGCATTTCCCTGGGCTGTGCAGGGCAGGATTTGGGCATTTTCCCTGTGCTGTGCAGAACAGGATTTGGGCATTTTCCCTGTGCTGTGCAGGGCAGGAGATGTGCATTTTCTCTGTGCTGTGCAGATCAGGATCTGGAGACATTTTCCCTGAGCTGGTGCAGGGCAGGATTTGGGCATTTTCTCTCTGCTTTGCAGGGCAGGAGATGGGCATCTTCCCACCACTCCTGCGAGGGGGGTGTGAGTCTCCTTGAACCGAGGGAGGAACCCGCAGCGAGGGTGTGACTGTAATGAAATCTCTTTCCAGTCTGTGGCACAGAGGTCACGCAGGTGGCTGACACTGCCTCAGGGCTTCCCAGCTTCACTGCCATGCAGGATGCAGGATAAACCTGCCAACTGGGCATCAGACCATGTCCCTCCAGGACTCCTGTTCCTGCCTCTCCTAGGGGGTTGGACAGCCTTGCACAGGAGGTTGAGTCTAACTAACTCCAGAGACCAATCCTCTCATGCATTCAGTGGGGGTAAATACCCTAAAGCCTTTGCACTTGGTGCTTCCCAGTTTCTGCTTTCCAGTTCCTGCAGGTCTCACTTATAACTAACTCATTTTGATCAAGGTGGATAATTTTTCTGGGTCCCTATTCAGTCGGAGTCCCAGCATCAGTGGGATCCTGGTCTGGGTAAGGAGTGACCTGGGAGGAGGTGCATTTACAGTGCAGGAAACCTGGGACCCTCCCTGTGACTGTCCCTGGAACCCATCCTGCCTCCCCTCGGGCTGCTTGGACCACCACAAGCGGTGGGTTTAAATAGAGGCTTTTTAAAAACAGCCCCAAAAAAGAGGCTTTAATTAGTGGTAACCAGAGGAGAAATGCCTCTTCACCATGGCTTCTTGATTGCCAGAAGTCCTCTCCCACTGCTCTGTGAGGAATCCTGCCGTCCTCATCCTGAACTGGCAATTTCGGGAGCCTCATTAGCACGTGCTAACAGCTGGCAAGTGCTGGAATTAGACTCCCTTGCATGGAGCATACAGACAAGATGCAAATGGACTTTGTGGGGCCCTTGGGGCAGCTCAGTGTTTTTACATTGCTTTTTGTTCCAAATTGGCTCCCGGAGTAGAAACCTCCATTGATTTATCCTGCCAGACTCCAACAGCCAAGCAAGCTCTTTTTGAAATGACAACCCAGAATGTTCTATTTTGATCTTTCACCTGGTGCTAAAGGGTTTCCTTCCCTCTTGGAAGCCCTGGGTGCCAGGGCCCCAGCTGCAGGCAGCAGTGGGATGCTCCCCCCATGAAGCTGATTTGTAGCACGTTTCATGAGGTGGTGTCCAACAGGCTTAAACATTATTGCTGCCATGCTGCAAAACCAAAACAGAGGTGAAAATGAGTTTCATGTCACGAAAATGCCTTCTGAGAGCATTAATGGCAGGAGTAAACAGCATGTGGGTTTTTTCCCCAGCTTGCAGAATCCAGCTTTTTATGGGACTGAGATTTGTTTTAATTTTATTCACATGTTAGAGGAGCGATGCCAGCTTTAAAACTGACATATGTACATTTCCTTACCTCAAGTCTGCTTTAACCACAGCATAGTAAGGTAAAAACAACCTAACAATCCAGGCTACCTGTCTGAACTTGGATAAAATTCATATAAGAAGATGATTCATACGTGTTTATAGCTGTTTTCACTTTCAGGTCACAGTTGGGTAATACAGATAGCAGCAGCACTGAAGAAAAGCTTGCACTGAACTTACTGTTTTTCTGAGTAGGAAAAGCATTTCACTCAAATGTGGACCCTGCAAATGCTTGCCTTCTACTTTGATCAATAATTAGGGCGCAGCAGAAGTTGCTGATGTTCTATAATTCACCCAATGTTTCATCCCATATGGGTTCTGACAGGTCAAAAGCTGAAACAGATTAAACGAGGTTCAGGCATTTCCACTGGAAATAAAATAGCTCTGTCCTGATTCATGTTTTGAGAACACTGCCAGCATTTGACAGATGCTTAAATAAGGACGCCTATATTGGTGTTGTTTTAAATGTATTTGGGGTATTTCAGGTTTTCAGGCCTAGAGTGGATCCTCCTGATTCTTTAATATGAATATTAAATACTACAACAACTTTCAGTAGGTCTGTCCCGGGGCTGAGCGAGAGTCTCTGCAGAGTGAGCCAAATTGAAGATGCTGTTCTGAAAAGATATGGCAGATACCTTGCTGAATTTGGGCCACAGATGGAGATGGGGCAGCATCCCAGCATCGTGCCAGATGTTGTGTGTCCTCCTTTTGGGAGCAGCTTCCTGCCTCTCTGGTTTGAACCCTTACTCAGATTTTGCTCAGGTAAAACTCCCCATGTTCTCCAGGAGTTCAGGCTGTCTTTGTCTCTTTGGCAGGTAGCTCTGGAGTTCTGCTTTTCTCTGATTGCCCAAAACACCTGCTGGACCACTGCAGTCATTAAGATGAAAATCAGGTGTATTTAGTCAGGTTTTCTCACATGTGATGTTTCTTTATGTTGCTGTTCCAACCATATGAGCAGGTGCCTACTTGGTGTCTACACCACTGCTTGAAAATGAAGAGAAAATGTTAAAGATGGGGGTTTTTTTCCATGTCATGCTCACAATGTTGCTATTTTCTAACAGATTGGTGCAGAGGAACTCACTAGGAATTGTACTAGTGGGGTAGCTCAGAGAACACCCAGCCTGTCCTGACTCCATCCACACTTAAGGCTGATGGATCAAGGTTAGGAGATCATCTTGTTTAGGCTTTAACTGCGAGAAGAAACCCTTGGAGAGGGACATCAACATTTAAACCAGTTGAGATTTAAACTGCAGAGAATTAATACTGGCAGTGGACAGAGGGGACAGTGATTGCTTGCAATCACTGTGTGAAACAGAGGAATGCCCTGGCAGAGGAGAACAGGGACAGAGTTATTCCCATTGGTGATGAGTCATTAAATCCTCTTACTGAAATGGTTTTCACATCAAGGCCTTCATGACTCTGTGTCTCCACAGGCAAACCCGTGGGAGTAGCTGTCAGGTGGCTCCTGTGGAACAGGTGCCTGCAGAGCCACAGGTCATAGGTGTCTCTGTCCCTGCATTTCTGAGAACAGAACCCACCAAACTGCTGTTCCACAGCCAGGATGAACCCATCTCAACAGGATCCACGGGCCATTTAGCCTCTGCAGCCAGATTTGCCTCTCTGCTGGCACACCTGGATGAAGAGTGCAGCAAAATCCAGAAGAGTCAGGAAGTCTGAGAGCTTCTGCTGGGTGCTGGAGGCTCACCCAGTGTGCAGCTGCCTCCTGGGCCCAGCTCTACAGGCACAGCTACAGCTTGCAGCTCTTCTCAGAAGACAGAACCATGTCCAAAACCATCCTTCCTTATCAGAAACGCTTTTCTCAGGGCTGTGCTGGCACCTGTATTTCACAGCTGCCTGTTCTACATCAGATCAAGATCTACCTCTGTCTTCTCTCTTCTGAAGCATCTTTTCAGGTCTTTGTTAAATCCGTCTGGAAGTTTACTAATAGCTTGCCAGGCTTTGGGCTGGCTGGTTGGAATAGTTTTGTAAAACACACTGGCTGCTCTTTCAGTCCTGGTGCAGCTGAGATCCTGAAAGTTAAACGTGGTCAGCAGGAACATTTATATGTTTCCTAAGTCTGCACATTTGGATTCTTTCCACTTGTGATTTATGGAACAATTTGGAGTTTTGGGATAAAGTTTTATATTTATGCTTCCCTCTTGCCTGTGGAAACTGAAACTTCATCTTAACTTTGCTGTTTATTCATCTCCACAAATAATCATCACCAATCTGGAGGACAAATGTCATACCATTCATCTTGGTTAGTGAAACATTTTCATTTTCTACTTTGTGATCCAATTAAAGTTGCAGTCCGTGGCCTGGCTGTAAACACCCTAGAACAGAGCTGACATTCATATGCAATGTCATCTAGCAGATTCTCCATTTCTACACCGCATTTCATTCTTGGTTTCTTTACAAATTGAATTTTAATTCACAGTTGGAGCCTTCCTACTGGTGTGCTTGGAAGCACAAAGCAGGATTTTCAGGTGTCCATAGGGAGAGCAGCTCTGTCTGCAGCCTGTTCCCCCAGCAGCACACAAACTGCCTCTGCTGCTGCTGGCTGAGCCATGGAGGAGCAGTGCAGGTTTATTTGGTGAGAGGCTTCTTGTTTTCCTGGAGGATGGTCCAGGATGGTTCCTTTCCCCCAGCACTCACCAGGCTCTGGCCAGGGGCGTGCTGGTCACCACGTGCTGGTCACCAGTGACCCTTCCAAGGGGTGGCCTCTGGAACCTCGCTCCTCAGGCTGAGGTGAAATGTCCTCCTGAGCAGAGGGATAAATGTACCGCTTCAGGCTCTTCTGGGAAGGTCTAGATCTGAATTTTAGCTTCTCTGTTCACCTCACTTATTCAGCAGTGGCTTCCTACCTGCTGTGACTGCAATACAAAAACGCTAAGTGAAGGATTACTTCTTTATTTTACCTAACTCTCTGCTTCCTCCTCCACCTCTCACTCATCTGACCCCCCAAACCAATATTTAGCAGCATTTTAAATTCCACAGACATTCTGCAGCTCCCCTTCAGTGACAGGGTAACTGCTGACCACTGAATTACAGGGTGCTGGCTGCACCTTGGTCTGGCTGGGTGATCACAGGGTGTTTGTGGTTTAGCCTGGCAGGGTTATTCCCCTGCCCTGGAGGCAGCACAGGTCACTCTTGGGATGTCCTAAAGCTGCCTGCATGCTCACCCACAGCCCATTTGGAATGCTCTGCTGTTACAGGTTTGGACTCTTGATGCCGACAAAATCAGCTTTATTGATGCAGTGCTGGAGAAGGTAAATGGCCGTGGAGTTTGTGGAACATTCCTGTTCCTGGAGATCCCATGTGCCACCCAGCTCCTAACACAGGCACAGTGTCCTCTGTTCCCATCGTGCCCCCCTGTCTTGTACTGCTCCCTGTGTGCCCTGGGAAAAGCCTGCAAGTGCTGCTCTTGTCAGTACAATTGATTAGCAACAAAATTACCATCAATTTGTTATCTTGCTGCTCCTGAGATGTCAATTCTCCACTTTGGTTGTTGCCTTGGAGCATGCTCTGTGTCCCAGAGAGCATATTTTGAGGGAATAATGTGCAGTAACTAAACATCTTATCGACGTTCTTGGGCAATCTGAAGTCCAAGTGAGCACAGGCACAGTTTTCACAGCTGTTTTCTAAGGCTTTTATCCTTTTTAACCATCCTATAAATCTGCAGTTCAGTGAGAGTCATCTTGCTTGAGGTGTTACTCCTACAGGAATACTTTACATGAAATGTTTTTGTCTGTTCATCTTTCAAAATAACCACAATATATCACAGTCAGAAAGTCACTGTGGATGAAGCAAACACAGGGCTTTGTCTTCTGTCTGAGGCTGAGGAACAGCATTTTCAGGAAGGTTCAAGAGGCACATTCAGAATGAGGTTTCCCAAAGAAACTCGTGTCCCCAGTTCAGATACCTTGGGGAGCCTCACAGCAGTTCAGGGCACTCAGCTGTGACCCCTTGCCCTGACCAGGGAGGATGTGTGGAGAGCAGACAGAAGGATTGTGATGAAGGTTATGAGAAAAATGCTGTGCCCGTTTCCTCAGCCTCCAGCTGCCCTCTCAGGACTGTCTCACTCTGGTTTTTCTGCATGGCAGCCTCTGGATAAATTGCTTCCAGTGGAGCTTGTCCTGTGTGAGCTGGAGAGCAGCACTGCTGGCTTCTCATTGTCTCTGCTGGTGGGGTTCATCCACCTCACTTCAGCCATGCCAAAAATGGGGTGCAAAACACTTCCTTCATCAGCCTGGGATGAATCCCTGCCTGGAGGAGCCAGAGGACCTGCCTAGACCTCCTGCCTCCCTGCAGGCAAGTGTGCCAGGCTGGTGGTCTGACTGGGAAGGTGGGTGGGATGCAGGCTGAGTGAACTGTTCCAGGACACTGGAGGTGCCTACCAGGAAAGGCTGAGAGAGCTGGGATTGTCCAGCCTGGAGAAGAGAAGCTTTGGGCTGACCTAATTGCAGTCTCCCAGTACCTGAAGGGAGCTACAAGAAAGATGGAGAGATTTAGGAGGGCCTGGAGTGGCAGAACAAGGGGGAATGGCTTCAAACTGTCTGAGGGCAGGTTTAGATTGCATGTTAGCAAGGAATTCTCCTCTGTGACAGTAATGAGACACTGGCACAGGTTTCCCAGCCAGCTGGCTGCATCTGCTCCCTGAGTCTGGGGAGCCAAAAGAAACAGCATTTCTGATGTGAGAGGGACAGTGGGAAGGCTCAAGCTCCCCAGGTCCTGCCCACCACCTCTGTTCACAGTGGCATTTCTGAGTTTGAGAGAAAATGAAAATGTGAGCAAAAAACCCATGAAAGTGTTTTGAATTGCATCAATTTCTGGCTGCAGATGTTGCAGCAAATCCTGGAACGGGGAGAAATGTGTGCATGCAGATGGACCAGCAGCTGAGATTTATAGATGAAATCTGAGGTATCTCTACAGGCATTTGTCAGTGTCAGGGGAAACAGGTGTGTGTAGTGGTAGGAAGATGTAGGAGTAGGTCAGGGCTGGGTGTGGTAACCAAGTGGTTTAGGATGGATATATTCTGTCCAGTCCTCTGCTGCCCACCACACCATGTCCACGTCACTGCCACACGTACAAAATGACTGTGAAATGCACTGTAGAGTTTGCCCTTCCTTTCACACAAATGTGAGATGTGAAGCAGAGAGCAGCCAGGTTTTGTGGCCTTTAAATTATACCAAAATCTTAAAGAACCCCAACTCCTCCCCTCCCCAACATCTCCCAAACATCAGCATTGGTTTGAAGAGAAGAACCTGCTTTAGAACACGTGTTTACATGTTCCATAATGATTAGTGATAATTCCCCCCCTTCCCCACCTAAATTTTGAACAGCACTGCAAAAGAAAGCCAATATTTCTGTTCAGCAAAAAGCAGTTCCTATGGAAAATCTAGTAAATTAATCTGGACATCTCCAAGCTGCAAAAAAATCTTGTGTGTATGGTGATTGGGAGCAGCAGAGCTCACTTTTGTGTATGGTGGTAAGTATGGAGAACTTTCGTGTTTATGTAAGAAAAGCTGTCTTTAGGTAAGGTCTGTACCAGGAAAATTACTAAAATTCAGGATAGCACTCCTGGTTCACTGGATAAATTCCTGTGCTTAGCACTGCCTCTGCAAGATGAACTGCAATCCTACTTGTGCTGAGTATGAGTGTGAAAGCACAAGCTCCAGTTTGTGCTTTTTGCAGCACACTAAAACAATGCAGAGCCACGGCAGAAGTGCAGTTTGGAAGGCCACAGGCTTGAGGGAAGCTCTCAGTGCCATGTGCACTTTTAGATCCCCTGCCTTGCCCGGGCACCTCATCGCTCGCGGCAGCTCCAGGCTGCCCAGGGCAGGGCTGGCAGGGCCAGGGGATGGAGGGGCTGAGCTGCCAGGGCTGCTGTGCCCCCGGGCCAGGTGTGAGGCTGTGGGCAGCAGGACGGTGCTGGCCAGCCCCGGGCCCCAGCAGGAGCCCTCACAGCCCTGTGCCCAGCGCTCCTCCCCGGAGCACAGCCCCCAGGCACGCCGGGGCGTGGGAGAGCAGCCAGGGCAGGTTTGCCCTGTGGAAAGGGAATGAATGGTTTTTACCAGGCTCATGCAGTCTCTATGTGTTTTGACCTGTCAGGAGTTGTTTCAGAACAAGTGTACCTTTCCTAGTTTGGTTTTTTTTTTTTTTCTCCTTCCCCTGCCTAAACAGTGAATTCCATATCAGGTACTAACAAACATGGCTCATCTCAAAAGAATTCATAATTAACTGAAGGAATTCATAATTAACTTCCACTGCAATTTGTTTGGGTCTTTCTTTGCATAACATGTGAGCTGTGGTGGGGGTTTGAAATGCTCTGAAGCATACAGTGTCTCTGTGTGAGTGCTGCTGAGCCTACCAAAAGCTAACCTGCTGTAACTGCACAGTGTGTGTGTTTGTATTTTAGAGTTCTCTGACAGACCTGTTTTTCTTTTTCTCTTTCTCTTCCTTGTCTTCTTTCTGCATTGGCAGAGCATCTTGGATTTGAATTAAAGGGTATGGAACAACCATTCATTTATTAATCAGAAGCCATTAAGAGATTCCCACATTATATTTATGGCTTTAATGGGATGATTAAAAAATCAGCTATTCTGTTCTCTTCCCTGGCACCAAGATTGATGTTTGGATTGAAAAAAAAAAAAAAAACCAACAAAAAACCACCAAAACATCAACCAAAACCAAAGCAAAGCAAATCACAAATTCTAAATGTAAACCTATAAAAATGCACGTGTATTTTTAGCAGCACTTTTTTCTTTGTTCCAAGCAGCAGCGTGGTGTGCGTGGCATGACTGGGATGTTACAGTTGCCATACGTCTCCATTCAACATGTTTTCTGTGTATTTAACTGAAAAGCTGGAGTCTGTGTCCATCCAAAAGGTGGCCAGCAGGCACTGCTTGGGAAGGGGCAGGTGTTCCAGGAATGGGAAGACAGGTTCTAGAACTATCAGGGCTTTTATACAAGCTGCCATCCCAGACACACTAACCCCCACCAGACCCTGCAAAAAGTCAAGATGGGCTGTGCCGTTTGTCCTCCCGAAATTTAGCAGCTCATTTTGGTTCTTGAGCAGGATGAAATTGTTCCAAGAAAGGTGGCATGAGACAGGTTAGTCTAGAAAACTATCCCAGGGAAGTCAGCAGCTGCCCATGGGAGTGGAGGATGTAATGCTCAGCACCCTGGTGGCAAGCTTGGGAAAACACTGCAGTAAGCTAAATGCTTTTAAAAATATCCCCTTTGGGCATTTACCTGCTCCTGCCCAGTTGCTCATAATCATATTATTTTCTTTCCATTCTCCTCAGTCTGGTTTTAGATATAAATCAAGTTATCCCTTGAATAAGCAGTTGGGAAATCATATCCTTGAGGCAAGGTTTCCCTGGAATATACAAACCAAGAGCAGGGAGGATGCTCAGATGGGAGCAGAGGGATTGGGCAGCCTGGGATGGTGGAAGTTGCCCCTGCCCATGACAGGGGGGTTGGAACAAGATGAGCTTTGAGGTCCCTTCCATCCCAAACCATTCTAGGATTCTGTGATGATTCCATGATTGATCACTTAGAAGCCCCGACCTGGCAGTGTCAGCTAGAGCAGATCTTCACATGAGGATGCTTCAATTCCCTTTGCTAGAGGTATGGGGACACCAGCCTTTCACCTGTAGATCCTAAATGGCCTTCTGAGGTCCCTGAGGTAAAGGGACATTCACTAACTGAAGCTGGAGAAATCCATCTCCTGTAGGTTTTGCACTCCTGACCCCCCAGGACTGGAGTGCAACCCCCAGCAGTCGCAGGGAATGCGTGACCTTTGTAGTCAGGGCGCTCAGAGAAAGCGGTGCTGCTAACGCCAATACACTGAAACGAACTGAAAAACGGAGGATTTTTGACATCCCTTTTTTGTTGACCTTTTGTCCTTTTCCTCATCCATTCTCAACGTCATCACAGAACCGCACACATCCCGTTCCCAGTCTGCAGTCGTCTCTGCTCTGTCATTCGTCTGTCACTGTCATGTGTTGCTGTGGCACCGTGGCTGGGCTGTGGCTGTCGGCTCCGTGTGGCACCCCGCGGTTCGTTCGTAGCGGTCGCTGCTGATGAAGACGCGGTGTCTGTAGAGCGTAGAGGCGCAAACGGACCGGCCCTGCTCTGGGATCTTACCTGCTCAAATACAAAGTTGCACTGTGCACTCTCTGATTTCCTTTCTGGTGTTGTCGAGATGGTTTTGTGCAACGTGGAGATGCTGTTATTGAGCGTCAGCTTTGATGAGGTGGCGGGAGCCAAGCGGAATTGCTATCAGCAGATCATTCGGGTTTTAGTTTGCAGCAGGGATGCACAGCCTCACACTTCACTGCTTCACGTAGCAGAGCTGCCAGCTCGAGACAGAGAGGCCAAATCTGCGTTTCTGAGGCATTCTCCGTGCAATTCAGGTGAAGGTTCAGGACAGTCAGACACGCCAGAGTCAGGGTTCCATACTGACATGATCGCCAGAACAAAGCCTGAGATTTGAGCCTTGGCCAAAGAATCTTGTCCTGTTATCAGTAAAAAAAACACCAAAATACCAAACCCAAACAACCAACAACAAAAAACCTACAAAAAAACAAAACCAAAGTAAAAAACCCCCCATAGCTTCAACGTTTTTGCTCTTTATTCTTCCTCCATGATTCAAAGTGAATGATTTATGCTTGGGGAAAAAGTTTTTGTAGCAAAAAACATGGCTGGTGAAGAATATTTGGAAAAAATTGGCTTGATGGATGAATCCATACTGAAAACTGACCTCCCTCTCAGCCTTTCTGGGTTTTTTTCGTTAAAGTAGTTTTTGCTGGGTGGTAGCAATATTCTTGCCCAGTGCCATCCTGAACCAGCATGTGATCCCAGCTGCTTTTCCTAATTGGTGTAAAATCTCTGACACTCCTGTCTGAAGGAGAGAGCTGTACAGCTGGGATCGGGGTCCCAGAGATGTGCAAGAGTGAGGAAACGTGTCTGCCATGGTTGCTGATGCCTGGAATAGGGCACCCATACAAAAGAAACGTGTCACTGAAGGGGGAGTTTCACCCCAGAGGGGGCTCTTCCCCCATTCCAGCTCCACCTGGTGCCTTGTAGGGAAAAAAAGACCCACAAGAAAGCTTTGTTTTGTTCTATTTTGCATCTTCATGCCAGGGTTGCCTTCCTTGCCAGCCCTTGTTTACCAAACCTTTCTCCATTCCCATTTTGAGAGTTCGAAAGAGGTAGCACATTTTTCCTAGCACCCTTTTTTCCTCAAGAAAGAAAGCTTTTTCCAGCCTAGAATGGCAAGCTGAAATTGTTCTAAATACCCAGCTGTCTGAAATGTTTCCTTGCTTCCCGCTCACTTTTTTTTCCTGAAGTCTATCGAGTCCCAGGGGTTTCTGGGACCAGACCTGGTTTTGTATTTGAGTTTTTGGTAGCACAGGGGTATCACATGGCCTATTCAAGGCATTTTGAGTGGTGTGATGAAGCACACTGAGCACATCAACCATGGCATGACCTTTATTGCCTAATCTAGATGAAAAAAGAATTCAGTGAATATTAAAGAAGGCACAAACCCCAATAACTTTAACACTGACACATAGTGTGGGGGGCGTGAGGACATCGTTCATAGCTGCTGAACCAAAACACTCACGGCAGCTCTGCACTGAATCCTTCTCTCAGTCATCCAGCTGGAGAACCAAATTGCCTCTGCTGCTCTCGGTGGAGCTTGCTGGATGTCACATCTGTTCTGGTGTAGCCACGGAGGAAGAGGTGTCCTTGCCATGGTGTTGCTGCCTAGGTGCAATGCAGTTACACTCCGAGCGAGATCCAAGCATTTCCTGGGAGCTTGGGTTGATGGGAATCAATCACCTCACTTCCAGCATGGTCTGGGTTTTGATGCAAGTGACTGGGTCTTCTGGTTTGAAAGGCAGACACATGGTGGTATTTGAGAGAGGCAGCAGTGAGCTGCTTGAGTTCTGTGTGTGCCTCTGAGTTCCCTGGTGCAATGGAATGAATTGCCTCTGAGGGTTTCTTTAAAAATCCATGACTGGTTCCTGTATTTTTGATTACTCCACTCCCTTTTCTTTGCCTGACACGCTATCACTTCTCCATCCTCATGCTGCTTTTTGACTGTTCCAGGATGTCCCTTTCAGCACCTACATGCTTTGGGGCCTGTTGCTTGGTGGTCCTCCCACCCCCCCCAGCCCCAGGGCATGCAGCCGCTGCAGGGCAGAGGCATCCTGAGCCAGGCAGAGCAGAGCCTGTGATCAGGGATCACAGGGCGTGTGTGCCCGTGGGGAGTGGGGTGTGCTCCAGGGCTTCCGTGCTAGGTGACCAAGGCACCACAAAGGGGTGGAGCTGCTGGAAGGGAGAGGAGATTTTTGGGGCTTTTTGAGATTAGTCACTGCGGGAAAAGAAGGGCAGGTGAGAAGTGTGAGTGCAGAAGGGGTGAGCTACCGAGTGAGACGGGGCAGAGGCGCAGGGAGACACAAAGAGTCTTTTGAGGGGTGAGTAAGGTTGGGCTGAGGCCTGGGGCAGCCATTAGATGGGCAGTGGATTGGTAGGAGGTCTGCCCCAGCCCTGTCCTCCGTCTCACCCCCAGGCAGTGCTGGTTCCTGTGCAGCCAGACGTAGCCCTGCTGCTGGAGCCCATGGGTAACTGGTTCCTTTCTCTCCATTTGCAGAAGCTGAAGAGCTCTACCAGAAGAGGGTTTTGACCATCACGGGAATCTGTGTTGCCTTGCTTGTGGTGGGCATCGTCTGTGTGGTAGCTTACTGTAAAACCAAGTGAGTATGGGGGGCTGGCAGCCAACAACTGGCCAGAGGTTAGTGAGAGGCAGTGTCCATGTTCCACTTCCATGCTTTTCACCCAAATGCAATTTTTAGGAGATGATGTGCTGTGGCACCCCCAGGAAGGTCTCATGCAGGAGGCCAGTGAAGCAGTCTACCAGGCTGTGTCTGAATAGGATGTTTTCCTGGCACCATTTGCTTATCCCCTGGAACAGCATGATTTGGCCCAGCCAGGTGATGCTGTGCTGCAGGGAAAAGCTGCCCCCCGAACCAGCAGCTCAGCTTCTGCCAGCAGAAGCCCAGTGGGCTGTTGTGCAGGAGCTGTGGGCTCAGCTGTGTACATTGCAGGGACTTTTGGAGCAATCTTAATGGAAAAGGAGACTTGGGAACCTCTTTTATGGTCAGCCTTCCCTGCCTGGACAGCAGTTTTCTCCCTGCTCTGCCTGCACCTCATCCCAGTTGAGGGTGCCCCTGGGACTCCGTGGGTCTTGTGGAGCTGATGTCCCACCGTGGCCATGGGTAGGCTTTGCCACTTTGTCCTCAGTGCAGGACAGGTCAAGTGCTTTGTCACCAAGACCAAGTCAGGACTTCCCTTTTTCCTTCTCCCCACTTTTCTCCTCCACTGCCAGCTGGCTCTGCTGCATTGTGCTGGGTCTTGTCTTGAAAAGGGGACCCTGGACCTAGCTTCCCAAATTGTCCATGATAAGAGAAGTTCACCTTTTGTCTGGAAAAGCAGTAGGAGGTGTTAAGTGCTGAATGCCTTGTTTCTTGTTGTTTGCAACTTTCCTCAAACACCATTGGAACATTTCCATGTCCAAGACTTGTCTTTTCTTTCATCTCTGGGGGCAGAGAGCCCCATGAGAGAAGTGTTCCTAATAGATTTTTTTTTCTGTTCTAAAGGAAACAAAGAAAACAAATGCATAACCACTTGAGGCAGAACATGTGTCCTGCTCATCAAAACCGGAGCCTTGCCAACGGGCCAAGCCATCCACGTTTGGATCCCGAGGAAATCCAAATGGCTGATGTAAGACCCCTTGTCTCCATCTCCCTGCATGCTGCTGAGGGGCTGCTTCCCACCAGGGATTTGGCGTGGATGTGTATCCTTACACACCTGTGTGCATGTGTGTGAGGAGAAAAACGCAAACAAACTTGGGCAATAAGATACAATTCTGCAAAGAAACGTTTCCAAAACCAGCATCTGAAGGGAAATGTGATTTTGCTTTGAAGTACAGGATGAGGTTCGGGCATTTGGGACAGGCTTGTTTTGATTAATCGAGTGTGACCCTGATTTCCACTAGGAGAGATGTTCCCAAGGTTTCCTGTTTATCATGCTATCCTGTCAAGTCCCACTTGGCGGGATGACGAACGGGATCAGCGCGGCTGAGACCGGAGCCGCCGTGGTGAAGCACATCATGGGGATGTGGTCAGCTGTCCATCAGCCCACCTGCCCATGCCAGGGGTTCTGTCCTGGTGGGATGCCACTGTCACGCCAATGAGAACAATCTGAGTATCTTTAGGACGGCATCCAGAGGGCGGTCCAGCCACTCTCACGACTTCAGTCCCATGAGATTCCCATCAAACCCCTTGGACTCAACAGGGCCGTCAATGGGCCTAAGTGCCTTGCTGGACTTGAAAGGGGTCAGAAACAGGGACAGGGGAGGCAGAGCCAAACAAGAAGAAGTACTGATAGAAATGAGTCCAATGAATTAGCTGCGGGCTCTGTTGGGTCACCCTTTGGATGTTAAAATTCAGCTGGGTTGGATCCCAACCATGAAGAAAGGGGGAAAGGGAATTCTAAGAACCACAGCCCTCTGGCCCCACAGTACTGACTCTCCCAGAGAGCTTAGTGTCCCTGTGAAAAGCAGGGCTGGTTGTTAGATGAAGAAGTATCTCAGCATAAATATTTGGATCACATCTGGTGTTTCTGTAGGACTCATCTCTGACAGATTTCATGTTGTTCTCTTTTTGCTGGCACTCGGTCGGGTGCAGCCTGCTTTGGGCAGAGATGTGTCTCTGCTCAGCAGCTACACATGGTACCACTGCCCTCTGGGGAACCCCCTGGCTCTCCAAACCCTTCTGCAGTCCCCATGCCACAGCCCTTTTCCAGTGTTCAAAGTGAAGGGGCACAGAAGAGCCTCCACCCTCCTCATCCCTTCCTGTGGGGTGCAGAGCTCCTGCATTCACTCAGTCCTCACCTGATATCATCAGAAATGATCAGGCCAGCTAAATTTTTCTTCATCAGCATTCACAGACTGGTGGCTGATCTGTGTGGTTCTCCCTATTTTGCAGTATATTTCTAAGAATGTTTCTGCCACCGAGCACGTGATCCGAAGGGAAACAGAGACAACTTTTTCGGGAAGTCACTCCTGCTCCCCGTCTCATCACTGCTCCACAGCCACTCCAACGTCCAGCCAGAGGTGATGTACTCCATTTTCTCTGGATCTTTCTCCTGCTGTTTGCTGTAGGATGCTGTGAGATTCTAAGGCTTTCCTTTCACCTCCCTTCCTGTTTTCACTTGATGTTTGGCTCTGTAGTGGCATACAGGCCATGTTTACACTGCAGGACTTTGCAGGCACAGCTGGTTAGTGAGAGGTATGGAAAAGTGTTTTCCTTGACCTGCAGGGAGGTGCCAGCAGGATCCTGCAGCACTGACATGGCTGGAAAATGGGAGGAAATGAACCTGTGCTTCCATGCTTTGCACAGACCCAAATGGGAGGATGCATGTAGGGAAGGTTTTGCAGATTTGTGTTTGCAGCCACACTGGACACCTGAAATACTTCATTAAGCACACACAGGTTATCAGTTTCATATTTAGAATGTATTTGCCTTGTGGGAGACAAAGTACACAAAACACCACAAAATGTTTTAATCGGTTCCTCAGAGTCAGGGTCTGACTTGGAAGTCACAGGTTTTGAGCAGGAAGAAAATGCTCCTGTGCAATTTATCAGGCTCAGCCTCAGGTGGTGGCACCTTTTTCACTGGAAGTCATTCTGAAGCTTCTGGGAAAAGTGGGTCTGGCAGGAAAGTACCAATAATGCTGATTGTGACAGAGGATGAGACATATTTTTTGTTTTCCTTTTGAAATAAGCAAGGGGGGAAGAACACCACGGCTTTCAACCTGAATCTTCTCAAGGCTTTTGAGGACATTTAAATTGCAGATGGACTTCCCTATTTTTATGATGTCCAGAAAAGTCTTCCAAATGCTCTAAAGACAGTCCTGGGATGGTTTGAGTTTGGGTGTTCCAGTTCTTCCTCTTAGCTCTTGTGCTTCTTCCAGTGACAGGTTTTCCTTGGAGATCCCTTGCCTTTGATACATGACTGGCTCACGTCCTTCATTAGCTTGATGCACCCATGCAGGAATGCAGGAATTCTTCCAGCTAAAGCTCACAGATGGCTCCAGGCAGGTTTCCTTAGGGTCCAGGCATTCCTCAGGGTTGAGCAAGTACTCTCAGTTACAATGGGCAAGATCAACTTCAGATGTTGAACTTGGGTTTTCAGGTGAATTCCTCCCCACATTCCTCTGGCTATACCTACAGCAAGTAGAGAGGGAGCCAGGAATGACTTGATGCACTGGGAATGACTCCTTTTTCCAGGGAAATCCCACTCCTCATGAGCTAGATGATATGTTTTCCAGGTTTTTTTGCATTCATACTCTTCAGCCCAGCCTGGCTAGGTGTGTGCAAGCTTAAGCCAGGTGCACAGAGGCTCCTGTGCCTGCAGAACTGCACTTTGCTGGCCTTCCATGCTCACTTCAAAGGCCTGGGCCATCCCTGGGCACCTTCTGAAGACGCAAAGGTGTGTCTGGAGGGCAGCATTAGCTCATGACAGCTGTAGGGAGGAACCTACCTCGTGTAGCCTCTGGTCCTGGCTACCTGCCACCTCATTTTCCTGAGTCAAGTGCAGCAAGCAGGTGCTTCTTGAAGTCACGCCAGAGGCAAACTACTGGCATAATCAGGCTCCATTTTAGTCCATCAGCGCCTCTAATGAGGACGCTGTTTGAAGTTATAAATGAGCATGTGCCTGGAGCCATCAATAATTAACAAGTTCTTGGTAGTCTTAATGAGGGCTGCTCTCCTCTGTAAACCCCCACCCAAAAATCCTCCACCCACACAGCTCCTTCTGGTGCAGTTTGGGAGTTCAGAGGGGTTGCTCTAATGGATCAGGTGTTTCTGCAGTGGTGGGGGTCAGGGTGGTGGCCGTGGAAGTGGTGGGACCCAGGTGTGCAGGTGGCCCTGGGATGTCCTCCTTGCACCAAGACTGGAGCTGCTGGGGCTCCAACTGCTCAGCACATCACAGTCTTTGTCTAGCACCTTGAAAGTGTTTTGTTGCCAAAATCTTTGGTAGACTTTGCTCTGCTAATTTTGAGAGGCTTCTCCTGGCTCCTCTCTGGTAGCGATTCCAAAGGGGCTGTCACTTGGCAGTGCAGGTGGCACATTTGAAGGAACTTGGCTGACTTGCCTTGGCATAGCCAATGTGTTGTTCCACACCCAGAACACTTTGCAAGCACAAAGCAGAATTGCCCTGGCCTCCCTCCAGAGGCTGTCCCATCCTGCTCCCAGCCATTTATGCAGTGGTGGCATAAATAACCAGTGCTATTGCACTGGTTTACTTTCTTCGTCCTCTAATGGAATCTTCCAGAATGGAGCAAAGAAAGGCAAACCAAAGGTAGGGTTGGGAATCTGGGCATCCCTGACCAGATGTATCCTAATGAGAGAGAGAGAGAGAAGGGAAACACCAGCACAGAGGTGCAGAGCCGAGCGTGAGCAGTGCCTGTGTGCAGGTCTTTGGAGAAGGGCTGGGTGGGGATCCCTTGCTCACTGTCCATACGGGCTTTGCTCCACAGACATGAAAGCCACACCTGGAGCTTGGAGCGAACAGAGAGTCTGACTTCAGATTCCCAGTCTGGGATAATGCTGTCCTCGGTGGGAACCAGTAAATGCAACAGCCCTGCGTGTGTGGAGGCGCGGGCTCGCCGAGGGGCCACCTTCTGCATCGAGGACCAGCGGAGGCCCACGACGCAGTACCGCGACTCGGTGGATTCCCTGCGGGACTCACCCCACAGCGAGAGGTCAGACCCCACTGCTTGGTGCCACCACAGCACAGCAGAGGCAAGCCATGCCTCTGTGCCAAGCACAAAAATGTTTGCCTTTGCCAGCCCTAGAGCAGCAGTGCCGTGGTAGAATTGGGGAAACTTCAGCTCTGGTGCTACCAGAGGAAGCCACTGCACCAGGAGGCTGCTCTGGTCGGGGCAGCAGCCAGCTCTGCACCCTGGTGGCAATGTAGGTTTGGAGCACAGGGATGACAGGAGCAGAACATGCCTGGCTGCAGTCAGAGAACACCCTGCGCAGCTTGGTGGGCTGGCAGCTCCAGCAGGGCCTGGCCCTTAGGTACCTGGGGAAAAGGTGTCTGTCCTCAGCACAGTCCTGGATGGCCAGGTGAGAGGGTGCTGCATGTGGGCACAGCCTTGGGACAGGACTCGGTATGACCCAGCCTCCCAAGGAACACAGCTGCAGAGCTGAGACACCAGCAGAAGCAGTAACAGTTGTCCTCTTCCCAGTCTGGATCCTCATGGAGCAGAAGCACATCTCCACCCTTGCTCCAGCCCTTTGCAGGTAGCCATGAGTGACTCTTGGTGGCCACGTGGCCACTTTTGGGCAATTACCCTTCAAGGCAGTGGAACTTGTCCATGGGGCAGAGGAGAAAGGCAGCATCTCCTGCTCTCATTCCTGCCCCTGGTCCATTCAGGCAGGCTGACCCAGCTCCTATGGAGATCTTATACATCACAAAACACATGGGTAAAAAGGTCCTGGATGAGTGAGAGAGCCTGGGCAGGTAGAATTGGGCAGAGACACCATTAGGAATGTCAAGAGGAAATAAGATCTGCTCCTTAAAGAGGTGATGCTGAAGGAAGGGCTGAGAGGGGCTGGACCACACCTGAGTGACCACACTGACGTTTTCACTAGAGTAGATGGAAGTGGTAGATGGCTTTTTGAGACACAGGATTTTTGCTAAGTCAGAGAAAGCAATGCCCCAGGTTTCCCCATCTGCGGCCTGAGCAGGGGGAGGGAATTCCAGGGACCTTCCTCAGAGACAAGCCTGGCAGCCCCAGAGGGAACAGAAGGCAGCTGTCAGGCAGATGAGAGGCAGTGAAGCCGTGACTCAGCCCTCTGGGAGATGCTGCAGGGTTTGCAGGGATGCAGAGTGGGGAATTGTGCACCGAGTCCCTCGGGAGAGGCACTTTGGGGGATGCTCAGCACATGCTGCCCACTGAAGCCAGCAGCTCAAGGTCCCTCCATGAGCAGGTTCACTGGAGGCCTCATGGGTCCCTGGGCCAGGTGTTCAGCACGGCGTGGCCTCAGCTGAAACACACCGGGGTTTTTTGGGGTTGTTCGGTGTCCAAACAGAGGTGTTGCTTTTGCAGGTACGTGTCGGCCCTGACCACACCAGCACGCCTGTCGCCTGTTGACTTCCACTACTCGATGACCACACAGGTGCCCACCTTCGAGATCACCTCCCCGAACTCGGCGCACGCCGTGTCCCTGCCGCCGGCGGCCCCCATCAGCTTCCGCGTGGAGGAGCAGCAGCCCCTCCTGCGGCGGTACCAGCTCCCCTTCCAGGACACGCAGAGGTACGACAGCTACTACCAAAGGAAGACCTACCTAAACGACAGCATGGGCAGCCTGCCTTCCAGCCCCTTCCGCATCACAGAGGACGACGAGTACGAGACGACGCAGGAGTACGTCACAGCGCTAGAGCAGCCAAAGAAAACAGCCAGCAGCAACAGGCGGTGGAAAAAATCCAAACTGAACGGGCACATCCCTCACAGAGCCAGAGCCGTCCGGGACTCCTTCTCCTTGAGCAGCGCCTCTTACAGCGAGTCTGACGAGGAGCTGGTGGCCGAGAGCACCCCGTTCCTAAGCACTCAGAACAATGAGGCGGCGCACACGGAGTCGCCGCCGCTGCACCGGCCGGGCGACAGCCGGACTCACTACTCGTGCCGCGGGCACAGCGCGCACGGCGACGGCGGCCGCGGCAGCCTCAAAGCGGACCCCGACCCTCTCTAGGCGCCTCCCGCTGCTCCCGCAGCCGTAACCCGCACGGAGGAGGCCGAGAGGAGGGGAGGCGAGACGAGACAAAACAAACAAAAACCCCACAAAACAAAACAAAACAAAAATAAATATTTTTATTTTATATAAAAGAGGGAAAAAAAAAACCACCAAAAAATATAACAAATAAAAATGTTTTATTTTCATTTTAGCAAAGTTGTCTTATAATAGCTAACGACAATGACTTTTTTATAGGGAATCTCTATTTATATGTAATGTCTTGATTTACAGCTTCCGAGAAAAAAAAAGTTAAAAAAAAAAAAAAAAAAAAAAAGAAGAAAAAGAAGAAGAAGAAGAAGAAGAAAACAAACAATAAAGTTAAAAAAAAAAAAGTGGGCCAATTTTTGACTACTTAAAAATAGAAAACAAAACTATCGTGGTGCCTTTTGCTGTATGCTAGTGCTGGGATTCATGCCGAGGATTCTGTTTCAGTAGCATTTTTAAGATCATAGATTTTTGTTTGGGAGACAACCTGTCACAAGGGCGCTCTTCTGTTGGAAGAAAACAGCCTTGCCACTTTGCCCCGTACCCTGCTATTAATGATCTTATTCTTTAAAGTATTCTTTAAACACACATTAAGGACATGAGTGGGAGCATTTCCATTATCATGTCTAACGAGGATGTGTCTTGCCCTGTAAACTACTTGTATTTTCGCTTAAATCAGGAGAAAAAGAAACCCAACAGCACCGTGCTGAAATGCAGAAATAACGTTTCTTTTGCCACACAGGTAGGAAGAGAAAACGAAATCGCGCAGCAGCAGCAGCCCTTACAATATAGCTCTCAACCTTTGGCCATCTCACCGGTGGGTCTGGAGTGGGGTTGGCGCAGGTTCGTAGTGCAGCGAGGCAGACAGCCCTGTGACCACGGTGGATCACACCCGTCCCGTACCCTTGAATCCGGGTCGCTGAGCCAGCCCCGGCAGCCGCGGTGCCCGCGGGGCCGCCCGGCCTCGGCCGAGCGCTGCGGCGTTGGCCGTGGGGCTGCCCGAGCCGCCGTGTCCTGCGTGACGCCCTTGGCCGGGGTGCCGGGGGACACCCACGCGGTGGTCCCGTGGCGCGGACGGCCGCGTGTCACCCCGGACACAGAGCCAGGCGGTCGCCGGCCACGCTGCCCCGGGGGTCAGCAGGACCCCGAGCGCTTTGGGCAGGGCCGTGCGTGGGGCAGCCCAGCGAGCGGATTCTCCCGTACGGCCGTGCCGCGTGTTGTAAAGACAGTTGTTCCCGTCGCGTCCTGCCATCGATGACGGACGTCGCGTTCCCAAACTCGGAGCAGCTCTGGCCATCGGCTCTGTGGCGCAAAGAGACAGTCCTGCGTGTCCAGGCGGCAGAGCATCCCCCGTGGAAGTGCCCCCCTCTCCTCAGTTCTCTGCAGCAAACCTGTTTACATGGTAGCCTGACTTTTTTCTTTTTATATTTTTACTTCTGCATGTCCTTTGCATTTCAGATACTGTAGATTGGATGCATGGTGAAGCTGTGACTGAGAAGATAATACAACAATTGACAGTGTATTATTTCATTTAACTTTTAGCAATAAAGTAACTAAAGCCTCTATTCCTCACCCATGATGGGGTCAGATAGAAAACTCTGCTAATTTGTCATAAGATGATTGTCAAAGTTTGCTCTGGATTGTCTGAATGTCAGAACTCTTGACTGTTTAACACTTGAACATTTTTTATATTATAAATAAAATAAGAAATAACAAGCTGTGGGCTGCATTAATCTCAGGCCCTTTGGGAAGCAAAGGGGGAGCTGTGACAGTCACCATACACACAATCACAGGCTGGTTGAGGCCAGGAGAGACTTCTCCCATGTTTCCTGCTCCACCAGGAGCTCCACCAGCTCACCCACAGTCAGCTGCCCAGGCCTGTGCCCAGTCAGGGTTTGACTATCTCCAGGGATGGCAGTACCACAACTGCTTTGGGTAACCTCTGCCAGTGTTTGGTCCCTCTCTAAGCAAAAAGGTGTCTTCTTGTGTCCGACTGGATTTGCTATTTTTTAATTTGGGCCCATTGCCTCATGTCCTGGACATTGCTGAGAAGAGTCCAGTTCCCTCTTGTTCGCTCCCATCCGTTTATACACATGGATAAGGCACCCCCGAGCCTTCTCCTCTCCAGGCTGGACAGTCCCAGCTCCTTCATCCTTTCCTCATATGAGAGATGCTCTGGTTCAGTAAAGACCTTTATGCCCATAGAGACATAGGTGGGTGTTGTGCCTGGCATGGACATTTGACCTTCACTGCAGGGCTCAGGAGTGGAGGCTCACTGAGGTGAGTGAATGCTACCCACACATCTCCCGGGGGATGCCATTCCTCCTCCAGCTGCAGACCAGGACATCCCCCTTCACTTGAACCATACAAGTTTTCAGTTGTGCCAAGAGAAGTCAGGATGCTTGGCATGTGCTGTGTCCTGGCACCTATTTCAGTGACTTCAGCAGAGCAGAGGTGTGTTGGGTCCAGCCCTGCCAGTGCTGTGCTGCCACACAGCACCGACCCACCCACAAAACAGGCCCCTTGTTCAGCTCCTCTGCAGGAAATCTGTGTGTCTGGCTGTCCCCATGCAGGGGACTCACTGGCCATGTGGTGCTGTCACAGGAGCACAGTCCCTGAGGTGGCACCCATGGCTCCACCCAGCTCACATCTCACTCCCCCATTCCTGCTCAGTGACATGAACAGGTATCCAGAAGTCCCAGCTGAACTCGATTAACAGGAGAGGGATCTGCTATGCTGAGTCGACCCTGTTGGAATGGGTAGGTTGGAACTAGATGATCTGCTTGGAACTAGATGATTTTTAGTGTCCCTTCCAACCCAAACCATTCTATGATTCTATGAATGCCCAGAGCCACGAGAGAAGTCCCCAGCTCTCACAGTACTGCCCACACTGCAGGCCAGGCTAAGCACACCCATAGCCTGGGCTTCTTCTACTCCAACCTCCCCAGGATGGCCACTGCCCTGGAGCTTGCCTGGCTGGGCCACGGGCCACCTCAAACATTCATTGCATGTCCTGTGGGGCCTCCAAACAGAGCAGAGAGCTCAGCACTCCACCCTGACCAAAGACACCTCAGCACTGATTTCCCAGAAGGTTAAAGGCTGAAGGATCAGCCATGGGGCCCATGGCACCCCACAGCAATGTGCAAAGGAGGTGCTGGGTGACCAGACCCGGGGATAAAGGTGTCAGGGCCAAGTCCTGATTTGGGTGAACATTTGCCTTTGCACTCATCATGCCCCACTTCACTGCAGCCCCACGTCTCGCTGGATGAAGGCAGCAGCGCAGCTCTCCACTCTCCCGTTGCTCTGGGGACCTGCTCCAGCTCCCCATTGCCTTTGATCCCCCATCTCAGCTCCTCCAGTGGCTCCTGGAGCATGGTGAGATGGACAGGAATGGGCAGAGAACACCTGACCCCTTGGAAGGAACACATGGGGAAGATCACCAAGGCTGATCCCTGGGGAAACCAGACACATGGAAGAGAGAGGTCGGGTGCCTTTGGCTTCCCAAAGCAGCCCCATCTCCCTGCCTGGCTCTCCTCAGAATCTGTGAGCTCCATTCACAGAGGATTTCCACCAAGGCTGGCACAGCAGCATCTGCATTACAAGAAGGTGCAGCTCTTGGGTCTCCCAGGCAAGCAGAACAACCATGTGGCCACATCTCAGGGTGTGCTCAATGCAGCTGATTCCCACCGGGAATCTCTCTGGGTCCCTTGGACAGGAGCTGTGGGTTTGCCCTGCACAGGGGGATGTTTCCCTGCTCCATGGCTTGCAGGGATCTGTGATGTTCTGCATCTGCTGAGACACCGCAGAGCCATAGCAGCCTCAGGATTCTTTCAGGTGATTTTTTTGTTAAACGTGCCCCTTGATTCCCATAATTGTGTTCTATATTTAGAGGCAGTTACGCTACTTCAATTTTCTCTCCAATTGCCTCTGAAGGAAGCCTGCATCTCTCTCTCTTTTCCCTGGCTGGTTTATTTTTAGACTCCTCATTTCTAGCCGTGTGTATTCCTAGGGTTTTGCCGTAAATATTTTACAGCAATTTTCACAGGTGGGGGAGCCACCAAAGCCTCCTGACAGCTCTACTCTGCATGGATGGTGCCTTTAATGCCCTTCCCGGAGAGGAAGAAGTTGCTCTGCTGACACAGATTGGTGACACAAGCAGAAGAGGAGTGTTTGATCCTGGCTTTGGGGATCCAAGCCTCCCCCACAAAGAAGTCCCTCTAAAATGAATTTGGCGTCGAGTTGTGTCCAGGAGAAGTGGCCTGGCAGGGAGGCCAGGCTGAACCACCACTGCCAGGTGAGGTTGTGTGAGACACAAGGCAGTCGTGGTGCCTGCTGGAGGGGCTGGCACAGGCTTGGGATGTGCCAGAAAGTGCATCTGAGTAGCTCCAGGAGGAGAAAAGCATGGGGCTGCCTAATTCCTCTGAGATGCTGCTCTTCCCTCCTAGTGGCGGGTGGCTGAGTGCTTGATCTCCAGGGAGGAGAAAAAGGAAGGGAAAAACCCATTTTCCTCCAGATCACAAGCTGAGGCTGTGAATTGGTCAAACAAAGCATTTTTGGCTGTGCCCTCATGTAGGGAAGATGCTCTCAACGCATTTTCACATGCACCTGGATCAGGATTTGTGCACCAAGTACTCAGTAAGTGCAGGTTTAACGCTCTGAGGTGCCTTGCCAAGGGTTGTCTGACATCAGCTGCCTCCCCACATCCATTGGGTGGTGATTCTCATGGCTCTGAGTCTCTTCCCTGCTGCCCAGAGGAGACTTTGCAAGATCTTGCTTCTCTCGGCAAGTTATTCCCAGCTGAGGATGGCAGATGGGCACCTTCAGCCACGGGGCTGAGCTGCTCTTGGTGGCAGCTCAAACACACTGCAGATGTCACTGCCCGCTGGAAGGGATGCTCAGAAAGGGAAGACTGAGGTACAAAATATTACCTGGGATTTTGGAGAGAAGGAGTTGGGTCCAGCTTTCCCCTGGACTCCCACTGTGGGAGTCTGGGCCCCAGACACGTCCTGTGAGTAGGAGAATCTTGGAGGCCTTTGGGGCAAGGGATGTGTGTACAATACCTGACACAAAAGCAATGATTCCTTGGAGAAACAGCCACAGACTCCTCTGGGAACCGTTGTGAGAACATCTCCAGGGCTCTTGGGCTGCTGCAGGGCTTGGTTCCTTTCTGCTCCCATAGATCTGTAGGCTGCGTGTGGACAGACACACCTGGGGTGCACCAGATGGAGGGAGGAGTTGAATGTGTTCCCAAAGCAATCCATCTATCCACACCTGCTCCAGAACCATGGATGGGTGGGCTGGTACCCACTTGTGGAAAGGAATTGATGTTTTCTGGTGCTGTCTGTTCATGGGATCCTGGCTTTTCTGCATCATGTGCTGATGGAGATTTGTACCAGCCTGGCCTTCCGGTGCTGTGAAATCTGGGATCAATCCAGCACATGGTGGAACGATGCCTCAGACCAATTCTCTTTACCAACAGATTCAGCTTTATTGTTATTCTTTTTTTACATGATTCTTAGTGCATCATTTCAAATAAACTATCAAACTGTACAAAGAAACAGATAAAAGAAGAGGTGATAAAGTTGGGAAGAGGTTTTTAGTGTCATGAACCATCATGGAAAACAGTAGTCCATAGCTCTCAAACATTGAAGGTCCAAATAAATCTTATTTTGTTTGTTTAAAAAATGCTGCAAAATATAAACAATAAATGACTGTAATTAGCAGCTACAAGATCCTTCAAAACTGGAACTTGATTACCGTGAATGCACCTAGGGGAAAGAAAAGCGATCTGAGATAAAGGATCAAACAAAACAGTGAAATAAATAAAGTGTGGGAGGACAATTGTGGCATCAAAATGCAGAGGAATCACTTCAGCACAACAGTAAATCATTGGACCACAGACAGCAGCAGAAAGGAACAGAAACACAATTCCCACTTAAAAGAGTACAGCATGTGCCTCACAGGATGGAGGAATACAGCAGGGACGGGCAGGTGGGATCACTCCTGCACACAAAGGTTCAGCTGGAGCTTGCTCACAGCTCCGCTTGTGCCACGAACCCAGCATGGTGGATCCCAAATTAGCAGCCACTTGGGCAGTTTGTCTGAATAAGCAGGAACGGGAGAGCGATGTTTCACAGCAAAGCCAGGTGGGATTTCCGTTCGAGCAAAGNTATATATATATATATATAAAAAGGATCAGGCGGCAGAGGGCACTTCAGGCTCCTCCTGCCGCGGGCAGGTGAGGCTCCCGCGTGCCATGCTGAAGACGCCTCTGGCCCGGTCGGTGACCAGCTTGTGACACCCGTCCTGTCGCGCCGTGCTCCTCTCGGGGCAGGGACGTGCCCCTGCCACCCTGGGCCCTTCTCTGGGAGTGCTGCTGCTGCCACACGCCGGCGTCTCGGCTCGGTTTCCGGGGGCTGCAACCGTGAACCNGCTACAAGATCCTTCAAAACTGGAACTTGATTACCGTGAATGCACCTAGGGGAAAGAAAAGCGATCTGAGATAAAGGATCAAACAAAACAGTGAAATAAATAAAGTGTGGGAGGACAATTGTGGCATCAAAATGCAGAGGAATCACTTCAGCACAACAGTAAATCATTGGACCACAGACAGCAGCAGAAAGGAACAGAAACACAATTCCCACTTAAAAGAGTACAGCATGTGCCTCACAGGATGGAGGAATACAGCAGGGACGGGCAGGTGGGATCACTCCTGCACACAAAGGTTCAGCTGGAGCTTGCTCACAGCTCCGCTTGTGCCACGAACCCAGCATGGTGGATCCCAAATTAGCAGCCACTTGGGCAGTTTGTCTGAATAAGCAGGAACGGGAGAGCGATGTTTCACAGCAAAGCCAGGTGGGATTTCCGTTCGAGCAAAGAAAAAGGAGAAAAAGAAAAAAAACCAAGGTACATAGCTACTCCATTTTTTCAGAACATCCCGGTGGGCTGGTCAGACCCTCCACGTCCCTGGTGTCTCCCCCAGGCAGCTCGCCTTCACTTGCACACTGAGGTNCGGCTCGGTTTCCGGGGACTGCAACCGTGAACCGCTGGGGACTCCAGGGAGGGAAGGAGGAGGGATGGGGCTGGTGGAGAGGAAAGAGTGACGCAGCCCTTGAAGAACCAGCATATCCCTTTGTTGTGCAGGCTGCAGCAGGAGGGAAAGAAAAGCCACTGGTGCAGTTGGGAATGAAGAAGAGATGATGCTGAAATGCCAGAGCATTGTCAGAGAGTGCCAACTAAAGCTTCTTTGATTTCTTTCACTAGAGCAATCCCCATGTCAGACATGGCTACAGTTTTGCTCATATAATTTCCTAAGTAAAATTGTGCTCATCAATCTAAGTCCAGGAGAGCAGAGCATCGCCAGTTCATCCCCCCGTGCACATGTTCCTTTTTAAGTGTTCTGCTCTAAAATGTCCTTTTCTGCCTTACAGCTGAGGGACATGTGCCCTTGGCTCAAGGAAGGGCTGGAATGTGTCTTCCGCAAAGCGATGTCATCGGCTTCCACCTTGAAGAAACTGGTCTCAATCCTCTCCAGGTCATCTGTCCCCACTTTTATCTTCATGCACAGCAGGTTGATGTAGGTTTCATAGCGGCTCTTCTGCAGGGAAAGAGGGAACAGAGAGCCTGGGAACAGCGACAGGCCACGGTGTGTGTGGCAAGCAGAAACAATTCCATCTGCTGCTGCAGGAAAACCCATCCTTTACCATCAGCATCCCACTAATCCCACCCCACAGATTCAACCACAGCACAGTGCCTGCTCTGGGCAAAGACTGATTGTCTGAAGGTCTGAGGAGAAAGGTGTGTGGGTGTGTGTAGGACTCTCCAGTTGCTTTCACAGGTCTTGGCTGCTGTGGTGATTGTGTAAGGAGGATACTGGGGGCAAAATGAGATCAACAGATCTGCTGCTTCCTGATTTAGGAGCTCCCCTTGATTGGTTCAAATACTTCTGCTTGTCATTGTTTCCATCCAGTGGTTCGGTTATTGCTGCTGAGTTGTGCCCCCATTGCTCCACACAGAGCACAGCACAAAGGGAGGCATCCTCTCTGCCTGGATCCTTTGTTCCAGTGCTAGATGGGATCTTTTTGAGGACTTGTGTAATACCTCTCCTTTCTCTTAACATCTCAGAGGCAGCCTGTGCTGGCTTCTTTGTCAGCACAAAGAAACAAGCATTTCTGGAGCACGTCTCCTAAGACAGGTGAGATGAATAATGCCCTGGAAGTGCCAACTTCTCCTTGAAGGCTGAAAAGGCAGCCCAGAGAAAAGCTCAGGCAGAGACTTCTCTGCAGGCATCCGAAACCAGATGCTGGAAAAAGGGAGGCAGCAGCAACTGTTTGAAAGGTTGGTACAAAGACAAGGGAAGCAGCAGCTGGGAGCTGTAGCTTTGGAGAGTCAGGCTGGGTGTTACACAAAAGGATGGTGCAGCCCTGGCATGAGGGAGCTGGGTGGGACATTTCCATCCTTAGAGATTTTTGAGGCTCGGCCTCTAAATGGCACACTCAGTCTGGACTAAGACTAGGAATAAAACCAGGAATAATCCAAGTTCCTTCTGGAAGCCAGTCTAGAGGCCTCCAGCAGTCCCTTCCCACTGACACCTATGTGGCAGGAACCACACCATCTGCTCAGCTCTCACCGGAACAAAATATCCCATTTCTCCCTCAATTAAATGCTTCTTATACTTTACAGAGAGTTAAAACTTATTTACATGCATCCTCAAAGGGTCTGTAATCAGCTGTAACGCTGGGTTTGGCTTTGTTTACAAAAGTGGTTGCAGCAAAACAAGATTAATTCTCCCAGGGATTCCCTTTGCTTTTTATTAATGTTGCTGAAAAAGACAGAGGCACCCTGAGAACTGAACCACTGTCTTACTTGGGACCTGAGGAAATGTCAAAATTTGGCACAGCAAAGGAAGACTTTCTTTCTCTTGTCAGTTTTCCCTTCTTCTGGTTAGAAATCACAGAGGGAAGGAAATATTTCTTAGTTCTTTTTTTAGCTTCAGTGCAAAACAGTGAGGCTTGTTGCTGCCCCAGGACACCCATCCAGCTTGGGAGCCCTCGTCCTTCTCTCTCCTTTCACCCTCTCCCAGACTCACAGCACCCACTTTGGAGTTCTGTTCTCCTCAATCAGCCAAGGTATCATTTATCACAGTAAAGATGAAAAGTTCCTTTACCTCAAATATTAGGTAATGTTCTTTGAGCCTGTATTCCTCAGCCTCTTTTGACTTGAGGCTCTTCTCTACAGGATGTAATTTATGCTCTGCTAATTCGTCTGCAATCTGCTTCATTTTATTTTCATGAGACCTCAGCTGTTCCTCCTGCCGAGAGAAGCGTGTCAGGTATTAAAACGTGGCAGTGCAGCACCCAAGTGCTCCTCCTGCCTGTGGCTGGGGAGCTCTCTCTGCAAGGGCACAAGCTCAGCTGCTGTGCCAGAGCCAAAGGTGCGCTGTGCGCTCGCAAATTCATCTGATAAGGAGCAGCTCAGACACAGGTACTGGAGTGAGAGCAAAACTCAGGTATCCCCAGTGCAAAGAGTGGATTTCTTTGGCACCGAAGCATCTTTGGCATCATAAGCACAGAACAGTCCTGTAAGGTGCATCCTGTAACAGGCAGGCAGAAGCAGCACTGTCCCGAGAGCTGCTCCTCCTGCTCTTTTCGGAGAGAGAAGCACCCTCCCCATCTGGGCTCCAACAAAGGTGACATCTGGCCACATCTGTCTCAGCAGACAGGAGCTGTATGTCTGCCCTGACATGTCAGGCTGTCCTCCCCTTTGCTGACAGTGGCAGTGTGTCCCTAATTTTGGAAGTGCTAAGGCATGTTGGGCTTTCCCTGGACAGGGAAGCAAAAGCTACTCTTTGGATGGCAGCTGCTCTTGATTAGCTGAGCCTGGTGCCTCCTTGTTTCCAGAAAACCTTCCCTGCTGACTGGAGCTCAGGCATCCCTTTTGTCTGGATTTTGAGCTCCAGAAACAAGAGGGTGCTATGGTATAAACCAAACCTGGGCTGTTGGGCTCTGCAGCATCAACTCTGGAGCTGTTCAGCTGTTTCAACTCCAGCAACAGGAAGGTGCTGGGATGTGATGGGCAAAGAGCAATAAACAAACCAGAACCAGCAGCCACACGGGCAGGTGTGTGCATAGGGCTGCTTAAAGCCATTGCAGAAGCAGCACTGGCCACACACCAGGATTTTCTTGGGCTGTCCAAGCTGTCCACTCCACTCCCCTGTTCCTGCCCTGAGCACCTGAGGGTGTCCATCAGGCAGGAGCAGGAGGACCTGCAGATGAGCTCAGCCTGAGCTGAAGGGCTTGCTGAGCACTGGGCACTCCTCTCACACATTACCTGGCACAGCTTGGTCATGGATGAAGGCAGGAGCGGGCGGCAGAACTTCTTCATGGAGCAGATTGCAGCTGGGAAGGCTGGAGCAGAGAAAATGGCAGCAACAAGGTTGATTCGCAAGATCCAGGAGAGCATTTCTTCCTTACTTCTGTTGTGGAGGACGGAAGAAGAGAGAGGGAGTCTGCAAATGCTCTTGAACCAGGCCCAGCCAGCTGACAACAGCCCTAGAGCCACCCATGCCCAGGAGGGCCTTACTGTGATGCCACTTCTGTGCTGGGTTCTGAACAGAGGGAGACACTAATTGGCTCCTCTACAGTGCCCTAACGATGTCAGGGCTGCTGTCTGCCTCTCAAAGCCTGAGCAGTCCTGCCTGCCTTCTTCATCAGCTCTGGTTGTATTCCTGAGGAGCTGTGGAGAAGTCAGGGCCAAGGATGTCCTGCTCTTTGCAGAGTGAGAGCCACACAACAGAGCAGGATGGACCCCTCATTTATGTCATTTGTGAGACATTGCCCAGGGTCCCTGATCAAATCTGTCCACACACCACTCCCCCAAGCCTTCAAGTGGGTTTCTGTTGCACAAATTCAGATGTCAAGCTTTAACTCCACATAAATACCCCAGCCCAACCTACAGACAATGTCACCTCTCTCAGCAGAAGACATGAAAAACGTGGGACAAAAGATGACTCCATCACACCTGACACTTATTTACACTGTAACATTCCTCAGCAATAGACAAAGACAAAACATCTACCCTGGCAGGGGAGACTTCTTCAAGGAGCTTTAGACAGTTTCCCCATCAAAAGCTGACAAGGGGAATCATCACCTGCACCACACAGGTTCTCCCTTCCATAGTATGCCGAGAGAAGTTAGCAAAAGGAGCCCTGAGCCCTGCAAAACCCAGCCACACCTGCTCAGCCTGCCTTCAGCTGGGAAGGACCTCAAGGACTGGCACAAAGCTACCAAGAAGCTGTGACCCATGACCCAATCCTTGGCACAGCCCTGCAGAAATCACCCTCAGCCCCTTCCTCCCCCCGGCTGTGCCCCCAGTGCGTGCACCGATCTGGCCAGGTCAGAGGGAGTCTGGCAGGGTCTGGGGGCCGGGCTGCCCATCCAGGCTCTGCAGGAAGGGCTGGGACTCACGGGGCCTGGAAGAGGAAGACTCTCCAGTCAGCCGTCTTCAGCTTGAGCACGTTGGACTTCTTGCTGTAGTCAGAGGCTTTTGTGGCTAAGGCGTGGTGCACACGGATGGCGTTTTTCAGATCCACTTCAGAGAGGTCTTTGTCAGGTTTATATTCATCCTGTGAGGAGGAACGTTAATTGGATAATGACAACACTAACATTTGCGGGCTGCTTTAATGAACCTGCCTTTCTCCCCACGCCATAATCACAGAGTGCCGAGACCAGGAAAAGCACTGCTTTGAACAGTAAATGCTGGGAGCTGATAATGATAATAATTAACATCTGGCAACTGCTTCCATCATTAAGTTCACTGGGAAGATGTAAAGAAGGAGATGAAAGTTATAAACGTAATTATCAATAGTTATTTCTAACACAGCACACGCCTGGGGCTTTGTGGCGAGGCACAAGGCAGGGCCAGGTTTCTGCAGAGAGCTCAGACCAGGATGCAACTCCCAATGGACAGTGGATAGCAACGAGCACCTGTCCTGGTGCTGCAGCTTCCCAGACTCATACAACAGTTTGGGATGGAAGGGACCTCAAAGCTCATCTCATTCCAACCCCCTGCTATGGGCAGGGACACCTTCCACCATCCCAGGTTGCTCCAAGCCCTGTCCAACCTGCCCTTGGACACTTCCAGGGGCAGCCACAGCTTCTCTGGGCAGGGCCTTCGCACCCTCACAGGGAAGAATTTTTTCTGTGTATCAACCTAAATTTCTCCTCTTTCAGTTTAAACCCATTGCTCCTTGTCCTATCACTACAGCTTTGTGTGGAGGAAGGTAGCCCTGAAACAGCAGCATCCCTGCAACCAGTGCACCTCTGAACAGGTGTGGGGCCTGGTGGGCAGTTGCCAGTCTGAGTGTGGCCCCCCTGAACCAGGTATGGTCTCCTTTTAGTCCATGTGCTCCCTTGGCATGGTCTCTCCTGTCATTCATTAGGCTGGCACTTGCAAATTGCAGCAGCATTCCCTGCATTCCTGCTTTACTTCCTCCACTGAAGGACAACATCACACGAGTAAGGAATGTAGCAGTAACTATATATGTTTATATTTTATGAAAAGGTGGAAAACACCCAGCATGGGATTCTGAAATGATGATCTGGACACAGCACATTTTAGGGGAAAAAAAAATTTCAGTTGATCCTGTGTTTCCCCTTTTACTTCCCCAGTGATTCAACACAGTATCCTGCCTCCCACTCTGCACCTTGCCAGCCCAGCCAGGATGGTGGGATGGGAAGGATGGACAGATGGACGAATGGGTAGGTGATGTAAAAGAACCTGGCCCTGGCTAAAGCAAACCACCAGCTCAGCCATGTTAGAGGCCAAGCCAGGACAGGGTGTCCCTGGAAGGCCCTGCCTTGCCCTGATGATTACAGTACCACGGGATTAATGCACTCTATATTTTGCTTTCCTTGACTGCCCTTGGCTGTCAGCACCAGGGCAGCTCTGTCTGGTGATGATGGTCTGTATGTCCCAAGCCTTCCTTAGCTCCCCAGGCAGAACTTGGTCTGTTGTGCAGATTTGCAAAAAGATTGTCGTCTGTTTCCCATGTGCCAGGGGTACAAATGCAGCTGTTCAGGGAAAAGCTGAGCTGCAGCCTCTGGGGTGGTCACCCTGGTCAGTGCAGGGTCAGAAAGGTTTCTCCTCTGCTGCTCTTCAGAGCACTGAGGACCAGCACTCCCCAGCCCGAGGAGGTGGCTCACCCAGCCTCTTGCTCCTGGTGGGAAATACATTTCTGAAGCCTTTCTTCCCTCATTTTTCAAGGCAATCATCCCATCCAGGAGAGTGGCTGTCCTGCTGTGTTCATCACCATGTGAAATTTGGCCCAGTACAAAAACAAAGCCATGGGCCCACTCATGAATGTCTGGCACAGGTTGCTGGGGATGGTGAATCCCAAAGAAAAGCTCTGGCTTTTCAGCAGAGGAAGGCTGGCTGCTGCAGGCATCCTGTGTTCGGGGAGACACTCAGGTGGGCAGTGCAGATGACCTCACCATCGTGGTGATTTCAGTAGCCAGTGGGATGGGCCACCAGCCCTTCTGCAAAGAAAAACAAATGCTTTGCCTTGTGAAGATCTAGTGTGTTACCCCACTGGGAGAGAAATATGTGCTCTAGGAAGACACTGCTGCTCAGGCCTCATGTATTGTCGAGAGACTTCAATTTGGGATATTTTTTCGAGGCTGAAGCTCTCTGGATTTGAATAAATCTGACTGTGCTGCCCATGATCTCTTATTCCAAAATAAGCTTTCTGAAAATACAGTGCAAAATAGCCCAGCTTAATGGCGTGTGACAAGAGGAAACTGCCACAGCTGCTGAGTGCTTTGACTAATGCAGATCCTCATCTTGAATGGAATCATCAAGTGTTGCCTCCACGGATTTCAGGCTCTCAGGCATCCATATTGGTGTAAGAAAAAATCAAATCTTCTTTTTCTAGTGCTGGGCCCAGTCAATCAACGTGAGGTTGAAGGAAGCAGGTTCTCTCTGCCTTCTGCCTTGCTGTTTGCAGAAGTGAACAGTGCTGGAGTCCATCTGTCCTGTCTTCTGTCTCACCCCTGGCTGGGATGGCTCTTCCAGCAGGCTCATCCCAGTGGCATCTATGGCTGATGATGCTGGGGGATCCTGGTGCCTTTGGATCACTGTGCCCTGCTGCCCACCCCTGTGAGCAGATCCACAGCTAATGTCAAAGCTTGTTTTGCCAAGAAAAGGCATCTCCCTCTTGTGCCTGCCTCTGTAGGGCACCTGGATGGGATGGGAGAGGCCAGTGCTTCAGTTCTGCTGCCATCTCCTCTGGCCTCAGAACCAGCCCTGGGCAGTGCTGGGAATACAGACACAGCCACAGATCTTCCTCATGCTCTGGCCTGTGAGTGGCTTTTCCTCTTCTTTCTTTTCTTTGTCTTACATCTACCAGGCTGAACAAACCATTACATTAGGAAAAGGAACCCCTGTGCCCTTTTCAGTCGAGTCAAGAGCTCTTGGCAAAGGCCTGCCTGCATGGAACAGCACCTGTGGCTCAGTGCTGGGAGCCCCTTCCTGCCTGGGGGCAGAACCTGTGGGAAGACCTGCACCCTTTCCTGCAGTTCTGTCTGAAAGCACCTCATGCTTTACAGCTCTCTGTCATTTTTCTTAACCCCCCTCTATGTGTGGTGATTAAGGGTTATTATCCCCATTTCACAGAGGTGAAGTAAGTTGCCAAAGGCCATGGAGTGAGTCAATGCCCAGAGCAGATTAGTGCACAGGAGAGGTGTGCCCTGCTCCCAAGCCTGCATTTCTTCCTCAAGACTCTGCTGCATCCCTTTAGGGGATCGAGCAATTGCTTCAGCAGACTGTGCTGGAACATGCTGATCCAGCAATTAACACCAGCGAGTCAGTGACATGTGACCTCTCCCCATCAGCAGGTTTATGGCTGCTGCCTCAATTGCTTCTGTCACACCAACTTCTGCCTGCCCACCCACCCTTCTGCCCATGCTACGTCCACCTCTCTCCGTGTCAGGCCATTCCTCCTTTCTATACATCTACCTGCCCAGGCTCTCCTTCCTCCTCCTTCCCTCTACCTCTCAGTCTAATTTATACTCAACTTGCTCCTCAAAACCAAATGGAGTTCCCCATTCAACTTGTGTGAATTTACTATTCAAGCCTAGATCCTTAATTTGGTCTGAGCAGAAAAGTGGCACAGGCTGAACTCGTGCTCCATGACATCAGGTGGTTCTGGAAGCAGGTACGTGCTCCTCCATCTTCACATCAGAAAACCTTTTCCCAGTGATTTATGCTCAGCCCAGGTTCCACCTTATGTTTATCTGCAGTCTTCTTCCACTGAGAGCTTGTGAGGCTGGCACAGCACTTCCTTCCTGTATTGTGCAAGTCTTTTGTTCTGTAAAGCACCCCACAGGCAAGAAATGACACCAAGGATCCACGGGGCAGGTGGATGTTTATCCACTCTCTGTTGTGGTGCTGGGAATGTTTGCAAGTGACAGGGCAAGGACTTTGTCTTCACGTTCTCATCCTTCTGTCCTGTCTCTGCAAGCCTGATAGACACTGTCTACAGCCAAGCCAAGCCCAAGGAATTCCCTGGAGAGGACTATAATACAGTCTGGCAGCAGCTCACGAGTAAGAAACCCCTCTTTGCCCAAATCCTTTGCCCAAACATTCCTTCGGTTTATTTTTGTTGTTGTTCCAAATGCTACTTCCTTGGGGCATCCTTGGCAATTCTGATCCCTCCTGCTAATTACACATCAGTCATGGCTCTTATTTATCAGACACTTTCATAACCCAGCCAAATCTTGGGTGTTTTGCTTCTTCAGTCCTTGTCTGTAAAGAAAGCCCTCGGACATTCGATTCTGAAGGTCATTGAGATAAGAACATTGATCTCCTCACTGCCATCCTCATCCTTGCTCTCTTTTTAAACCCTAAACACCTCGGACAAACAGAATGAGCTCTGTTAATGAATGGTTACTGCTGCAAGCCTGGTACAGCAAAGAGCCCCCAAGCCCTCTGCCCCAGCAGCAGCGATGACACTCAGTGTTGGCTTCATGGCTCCTTCTGCTGCCAAGGAAGAAAATCCCATCCTGAAAGTCTATTTCATTCCCAGTATGTACACCCCTCAGCAGACTCATCCCAGGAGAAGTCCTTGGTGGAAAATTAATTTTGACCCAAATGGTTCTGTGATAGTTGAAATGTTTTGTTTTGTTTGGTTTTTTTTTTTTTCCAGAAAAAGTGTCATGCAATTAAATGTTGATGGTAACTATACAAGTTAAATCCTCATGTATAACCCATGGGTCAGCATGAGGACACTGGTGGGCTCCATGTGAGGATGTGTAACAAGACAAGGTCTGAGGGGCGAGACGAGTGCTGCTGGCTTGAACAACACCACACTTAAAAGGCTGGAGGAGACCTGGGCTCTCCTGGGTGCTGCAGCTTCCCTCAGCTGCAGGAGAGAGCAGCACAGCTCTGAAAACACCACTGGGCTGAGACCAACCTACCCTGGGAGTTGGGATCTGCTGCTGCCAGGCTTCTGCTGGCTTTTGACGTGTGCCACAGGACCTGGCGAAACATGAGAGCCACTGGGGTGTGCTACGAGCTCTGAGTCATAATTCCATGCTGCCCTGAGGATCTTTCTGCCTCTCTTATATAATGCAGTGTTTGTTTACTCTCATTGCTGTGGAGAGCGTGCTGCAATACGCAGGAGCAGCTGCCCACAGGGAGTGCTGCTCCACCAAGGTGAGTTCAGTGGGTTACTGCACAGCGTGTGCTGCTCAGGTAGTTCAGACCTGGTTCAGTGGGTGATGCTGTTGATGATGAACAGACATCCAACATCCCTGGCTGGCTCACACTGATATTCAAGTGAGCCCCTATCCACTTGGATTTTCCCTCAGGAAAGGGTTTCCAGCAAGTCCTGCAAGCATCCAAGTGCCAGAGAGCTGGATCCTAGAGCATTCAGGGAAGCTGTTCCGTGGTGACTTTGTGTCCCACAAGGACCTGGGAATTACACTTGTGTTGACTGGAGGTGGCCACACAATGAACAGAGATGAAGAGAGGCAGAAGATGTCACTTGACAGCCCATGGAATGACCCAGGTCATCAAGGTCCTGAGGAATATGAACTTTAGGCATAGAACCATGGAATAACAGAATCTTCTGAGCTGGAAGGGACCCACAGTGATAATCAACTCCAACTCCTGTCCCTGCACAGGACACCCCAACAATCCCACCCTGTGCCTGAGAGCTTTATCCAAATGCTGGACCTGATGTCCCCAGGGCACAGATGTCCCTCCTGGCTGCCAGGGCACTGCTGACTCATTTTCAGATGGTCATCAACCAGGACTCCCAGGTCCCCTGGCACAGCTGCTCTCCAGCCTCTCATTCCCCAGTCTGTGTCCATCCAGGGTTGTCCCATCACAGGTGCAGAAGCCAGCACTGTGCCTGTTAAACTTCATCCAGTTGATGATTGCCCAGGCCTCTCATCTGTCAAGGTCTCTCTGCAGGGCCTCTGCCTTTGAGGGACTCAGCAGCTCCTCTCAGTTTAGTATTGTCTGCAGATTACTCAGTGTTCCCCTGAGTCCTGTGTCCAAGTCATTTATGAAGATGTTGAAGAGCACAGGGCCAAGGATGGAGCCCTGTGGAACCCCACTAGTGACAGGTCACCAGTCTGATGTCACCCCAGTCACTGTCACCCTTTGTGCCCAGCCTGTGAGCCAAGTGCCCACCCACCACATGATGTGCCTGTCCAGCCATGAGCTGGACATTCTGTCCAGAGGGATCCTGTGAGAGACACTGTCAAAAGCTTTAGTGAGACCCAAAAAGATTACATCAGCTGGCTTCCTGTGCCAGACTCAATGAATCTGTGCCTAATCAGATCTATGCCAGCAAAATAAAACAATAGGCAGGATAAGACTGGTCAGATGCTCCACCTCTTCACCTTCCTATTTCATTTCTTACCAAGATCCTGCTTCACCTATTCCACATCATCTGTTCATTCCTCCTCCCCAACAGTTCCAACTTGCTGGGATAATTCTGCAGGAATTTGTGTTTCCTCTTTCATACTTTTTCCTTCAGGTTCCCTTTAAGGCTGTGAATAGTGCCCTTAGCATGAACACCACCACAGAGGAGAGCATCCTCCAGCTCTGGTCTCAGGAGGAGCTCTGTTGATATCCACACACAGGTTAGGACATGGATTCACCTCTACCTGGATATGTGACTGCACAACTGCTTTGGAGACAGCAAAGGGGAGAGGCCCCCCATGGTTACCTTTTGTAAATAAAGGACGGTCCCTTTGAGCACAGCATAAAATTTCTTCCAACCTCTTCTTCCTCTGGGAGCTAAAAAAGGAAGAATATTGAATTGTGCATGTCTGCCAGTGCTGCTTGACCTTCCAGGCAAACCCAACCCTTCTCCTGACCCACCACAGGCGCTCACTGAGGCCCAGAGCTCCCACACATCCAGGATATTGCTCACGAGAGTGGTTTGTCTGCCAGGACAGGTGTTTGAGGGCTCTGCAGCCCCCCGGCAGAAACACAAGCAGGTCAGAGCAGACATGAACTGCTACAATGAACACCTGCAGGAAGTCTCTGCTCCTCCAAACCCAGGTTCATGCTCCTTGGACTAAATGGAGACCAGAGACATTCCCTGAGCTCGTCTGCTTGGAATTGAGCAGCCGTACCCTGGATAAGGCAGCTGCTGTTCCCCTGAGGAGGGAGCATTACCATCTCGATGGACTTGGGGACAGAGAGCTTGGCACAAGCTGGAGAGGGGTGGGAGGTGAGGGGAGCCATCCACATCACCACAAGACAGCTGATCCTCCAAACATGCTAATTATTAGAACATGCTGGAAGCAAGGGAGGCCTTTGGTGGTAATCTCTACTCAAGACTTTTTAATCAGCTGCAGTGACTGGGACAATCATATCAATTAGCAAAAGGAATTACCCAAGGTTTAATTAATCTCTGCTCGTTAACAGTTCCCAAATACCTTTACCTTTCCTGTAATGCCAGATGCTGGTAGCAGAGCTGGGGGGTGTTCTGTTGCCCAGCCAGCACACGGCAGGACATGGACAGGAGCAAAGCTTGGCAGGCCAGACTGTCCCCAGGGTCAGGGCTAGAGTGGGCAACTGCTGAGGAACCAGCCTTCCCCCACTGCTCAGAAACTGGGATTTGGGACTGTGCCCATGAACAGGATGAAAGACCAGGTCTGCCTGTGTTAGATTCCTTGGCAGTGAGAAGGGAAGACTGAGGCTTCCTGAAAACACAAATCTATCTAAAAAACTATCTACAGATGCCTCAAAACACCCTCCTTTCCCTGCAACCTGGCACTTATGGGTCTCTCCTGTGTTCCCTGCGATGCAGGGAGGAAATGCCTTCATCAGGAGAGCCAGGGCAAGGCCCTGGGACTGCCTGGGGCACCTCTCCCCCCGTCCCTGAGCGAGCACGTACTTCTCTTCCCATCCATGTCTGCGTGGGTTTTCCGGGTGAGGACGCCGTGCTTGTAGGTGACTGCGTTCAGCGCCTGGGGGATGTCCAGGAAGGGGTTGCTGCTGTCAACAATCCTGGTCACTTTCTTTGCACTGGCTCCGAATTTGTCATCGACCAGCTCCGAGAGCGATTTCCTCAACTCGTCCTCGTCACTTGGAAACAAAATCAGAGACTCAGGGGAGGAGGTGTGGCTTTGGTCACACTGCAAAGCAGCTCTTTTTGCTTTGGGTTCAGAGTTGTTATTACAAGACTGGTCAGAGAAAGAAGAAAACAGGAGATGTGGGACCATAACAGAGAGAGTGCCAATAGTGGTGGTCTGAGCTGGGATGAGTGTGGGTGGCACGTAATTGTCCCTGTGATCCCACTGTGAGGTCACTCAAAACAGGTGAGGGGCTGGGTGCTTGTCTGAACATCAGGAAACTGCAGACATCCCATGCTGAGGACTAAAAATATTCCACAGGAAAAGTCTCCAATTCTGTGCCCTGAAGCCGGAGCTTAAGGAAGATTTTTGCTGAAGACCAGAGTATCACCAGCATTTCTCAGCTGCTGAGAGGCAGTGCCTGGGGCTTCCTAGACAGCAAAATACCTTTAGGAATGTCCTCTGCATCTCTGAGGAACAGAAGGTCTGCAGACATTTGGGAGATGAACCTGCTCTGGCACAAAGAAAGGAGAACTTTTATGGGATGTGATATTTCCCAGTGTCCGTGGGATATGGAGGAGAAAGAGCAAACAGGGCTTTCCTGGCCTGTCTGATACATGCCAATGTCTAAATGATGGTGATAAGTGGTCACCTCAGGTTACAGGTCAGACTGGGACCAAACCTCAGCTTAGGACTGACCCTCAGTGAATCCCCTGGCTGGGATGTGAGCAGCAAAACACAATTCCTCACTCACTGTGAGGGGAAGGCCAAAGCATCTGACACCTCTCGGAAGAGAAGGACGATTTCTCAGCCCTCAGCACCCACAGGAGCCCTGGGGCTCAGGCAGAGCCCAGTTACTGTTCCTGGGTGTGGAGTTAGTGGGGCTCAGGTGTTTGGGATGCATCCCTCTGAGCTCCTTGCTGTTAGTCACACACCTCCTGCCTGTCTGCTGGGGTCTGTGGGCAAGGGGACAGGCAAGGACACAGGGCAGAGGCAGCAGAGAGAAGCAGGTCCTGGCTGTGCAAGGTTAGGACTCAATGCCGGGTCTCTGTAAGAAAACCAGGCCCCCCATGTCAGGGGGCAGCTGTCCCCTCGCAGAGGAGCTGAGGGCTCTGAGGCTGCAGCCCAGCGGGACACCCTGCAGCAGGGCAGGCCCCAGGCCGGCTGGGGTGAGTGAGGGGATGCGGGGATCCAGCGAGGTGGATGAAGAACGGCGGCAGGGATGGGGACACCGCCGGCTGGAGCCGCCCCGCAGCGGCAGCGGGACCCCGGCAAGGTGACACCCCCGGCAAGGTGACACCCCCGGCAGGGTGACACCCCCGGGCTGTGCCCGAGCAGGGAGGGAGCCGTGCTGGCGGCGTTGTGTAACCGCAGCCCGCATCCCGAGGCGGATGCGCTCCTGCTGAGCTGCCCTTACATAAAGCAGCCCGCGCCTCCCGCTGCGGAGCCCGCAGCTCCCTCTCGCGACAGAGCCCACGAGCGACCGGCCCCGCTGCAGGGAGTGGGGAACAAACCTTCTCCTGATGCTTTTATCGGTCAGGAATGTATGAGGAAGAGAGCAGGTGATGGGGCTAATGGCACAGAAGGTCCTGCTCTGTCCTGTGTCGGAGAGGAGAGGAGAGGAGAGGAGAGGAGAGGAGAGAGGTCCCCTGTGTCATTTTAAGATCTCAGGTCTGTCACAGGCTTCCCCTCAGGAGACATTGGGGTTGGGGGACCTCGCTGATGATCCTGGCCTGTGCTCTGGGCAGGAGTGGGTGGCAGAGCAAGGGAAGAAGGACTGAGGAAGATGCTGTGTGAACCTGTGATGGAGCCCGCCCTGCCAGCCGTTTCCAGGCTTGTTTCAGGGTTACAAACGATGCTCTCATCGAACTTGTGGATGACATAAAAAAAAGGGATACAAGGCCACTGACAAGAGGGCCAGGAGCACCCGAGTGCTGCACTGGGGCTCCGGGTGGCCAGCAGGATGCGCAGGAGCAGCCAGCGTGTCCTGGCAGAAGCAGAGGCCAGCAGCATCCTGGGCTGTGTAACAGCGGCACAGTGAGGAGGCGAAGAGAAGTGATCCCTGCTCGGCGCTCCCTGCAGCACGGCCGTGAGATAGCAAACAGTGCCGGGCCCCAGCACAGCAAAGGGCATCGGCAACTGGAGAGACTTCAGCTGAGGCCACCAAGAAACCGGAGGGCTGCAGCACTTGCAGTGTAAGAAACAACTGAGGGGATTGGACTTGTTCAATCTGCAGAAGGGGGTGCTACAGCCTCGTGTGAGGGCAGATGTGGCAGATGAGAGGACAGATGTGGGCTCCTCACTGTGGTGCGTGGCACAAGGACAAGAGACAGTGGGCAGAAGTCAAAACAACAGAGACAAAAGAAAATGTCACTCCCGGAATAATATAGTATTGGTTTGTGGATCTGGAAGGGCTGTGGGTTCCCCATCCTTGGAGGGTTTCAGAATCAGACTAAACAAAGCCCTGAGCATCCTGGTCTGAATTCAGTGTTGGCCATACTTTGAGGAGGAAGCTGAACTAGAGATATCACAAGGTGTCTTCCCTCTTAAGTGATTCTCTGATACTATTTCCAGAAAAAAAAACATGTGGGAGAGATGGAAAGTCTCCATGACCAAAATATCCCCAGATCTTTGCTTGTGCAAAGACTTCTGAAGCACCTGGAGAGGAACCAGCATTTTACAAGTGTAACAGTAAACCAAGAGGGCATTTCCTTCCTTTAGGTCACGGATCCACAGACTGTCCCCAACCTTCCCAACTGCCTTTGTGTCTAAGCCAAAAATAAACTCCATTTGTCTACAGAGGGACTTCGGCACTTCAGGGCTTGGCAGGAAATATTCTGGGATTGAAAGCATGACTTAGGACCTGCCAGCTACTTGGAAAGACACACTATCCCTTTAATGCTTAGCATATACTTACATGGCCCACTCCAGCTTCTCATTCTTGATGGAGTTGTACAGTGTCTGAAAAAAGAACATGGAATTAGTTGTGTCTCTCACGGAAGCCGTGTCTGCTTGTGGAGATATCTCCTCCTCCACACCCTGTCCGTGTTCTTGGAGAGAACTGTCCTGGAGCAGCATTCCCCAGTGAGCAGGGTGGCTGCTGTCCTGCCAGACCCCTTCTTGTCTGTGTGCCACATTGGGCATTGCACTGGACACAGCAGCAGCAGAGGGCTCTGGCAGCCAGCCCTGCTCAGGAGCCTGTCTGTGACATTTTTGACTCATTCTGGGTGCTGCACCTGGTCCTGAGTGAATCCTGGCCTGCACACAGTGGTAGAAGGCTCTGGGATATGCCATGGAACCTTCAATGCCTCAACTAGGGGGAACAACAGAGGAGACTTGAACTGAGTAGCAGGGGAGGGATGAATGACCTTGGTATCAGTTTTTCCAGTTCCTTCTGTGCAAAATTCCAGTGGCTTCCCTGGGGCACTGGAAAAGGAGCAGGAATGGGCTAGCAAAGCAGAATGTGGAGGTGGTCCTGACCATACAGAGGGGTAGGATAGGGTGAAGTCTGCTGGGCGATGGGAATGTCACCCCAAACATGCTGTGGCACTCCTGATGTGGCACCTCTCATTCCAACCTCCTTCCATACAGCGAAATTCAGGTCAGCCTGCTGGACCTTACTGGTGCTGCTAAACCACATGGCAGGAGAAAATCCTCCCTTTGGGGCATTTAACTCCATCCCATGGTACTGCACTGGTTGTGTTGGGACATTGCATCACATGGTGGTGAAGGCAGCGAAAGGTTTCAGTGCTGGATGGTTGTGTTTTGGGGTGGGGGGTACCTTGCTTTGGGCAATATCCGAGCTGCTGCTGGGGGAAAAGAGCCCCTGGTTTGCTCTGAGGGCAGCTATGCCAAATCTGGATAAAACACTGCCAGGGAACAGACCTATGTTGGCTCAATGCAAGTTAGCAGAGACATTCATGGGGATTACAGTTCTCCTGGAACAACTGGAAAATGCTGATTGAAGGGCTCAGAGAGAGTCCCAGCAGGACTAGGTGGCACTGCAGTGCTAATGACAGTACCCCACTGTCTATTTATATCACATTACCTTCAGCAAATCCTTTGCAAAGTCCTTCCCATCGTTGAGCCCGTCCAGGTTCGCTATGAACTGTTGGCACGACATCTTTTTGCCAATGTTCTGTAAGGCAAAGGAGCAGCTCATTAAACCCATGGAGAGTTTTGACTTTAATCAGTTCCCTTCAAAGAACAATTTTATATGTAGTGATGAAACCTGGGCTTGTCCCAAGAGCTCAAAGGGCTTCTGATCTGATTTTCTGTTGGGCTCTCTGCTTTGCTTGCTCATGCCAGCATCCAAATGTTTCAAATGACCTCTTTTTTAATGGTGGAAACAAGACACCTGAAAATAGCCTCTCCAGCTCTTACTGGAGTGATCCTGGGTACAGGCTCTGTGTCTCAAAATTCAAGACAAGCACTCAGCCTGGTGAAATGTTTGGATGGGGGTCCAAGCCTGCTGTGAGTGAAATTGTGTGAGCTTGCAATGCCAGCACCTGGAACAACCAGCACTGGGCAGGGGAGTGCTGGTCCTTGATGGAAGCTGTTATTTTTGATTGCCATTACAAAAAGAAAAGGTCCAGCTACTGGTGCTGTGGGAACCCGAATGCAGCGGAGTGAGAGGGACACAGAGTACAGTGGGAGAATCTCACAGCCTGCAACACACTCATCACCAGCTATGCCAAAATATTTGGTACTGATGCTTCCAGGCCACCTGGCATCCCTGATCTCATGGTTTCATCACCCGTGGCACCTGCCTTCCCAAACCCTTTACCCTTCACCTCCTCAGCCTGCAAGGGTCGAGGCAGGCAGCCTTTTCCCCAGCCTCCCCTGCAATCCTGCCCCTCCAAAGGGATGGAGCGGAGGTGTGGAGGAGTCAGTGGCCATTATAGGGTTCAGAAAAAGGAGTTTGATGTTTGATGTGAATGTTTAATGTGTGTCTCCAGGGCCCTGTTATGTTGTGTCCTGCACACCCTCAGTGTGTGGGGCAGACCCTGGTGCCATCGCATGGAGTGGGCACTGCAGTCAGTGAGGGGAGCATGAGCTGCCACCGGTGGGCCTGAGGATCCCAGCAGCATCCTGACACTGCTGGGCTTCACATCCAGGTATGGACAGGGTGGCTATCCAGGTGAATGTGGGAGGATGGCCCAGAACAGCAGAGTCAGCCCTGCTCCGGGCTCAGTGAGGAAGAGGAAGGGCCTCAGTGAGCCTGACAGGGGATGAAGCAGCAGCAGATGACACAGGAGATGCCCTGCAGGGTGAGATGTGTCCTCTGTGCAAGGAAATAACCTCCTGAAGATGACACCTGAAACCTCTGTCCCCAGATGTGCACTGCAGACCTGGGGGCTTCTCCCCAGATGAAAGCATCAGGAAAGAGTGAGGCCTTGGGATGAGCTCACCATGGCCCCCCAAACACCCCCCTGCCTTCTGTGTGTGTGCAAACACTCCCGGGCTGCACAGGGAGCCAAGCACTGCCTTTGAGCAGCTCTGTCTGATACTCCTAATTATGCCTCCTGCTGGTGCCAGCTCCAGATGAGCTGGCTCCCTTGAGAGATCAAGAAAAAGAGGAGTAAAGCGCTGTTACAAATCTGCAGTGCCTGGGGACGTGGTGTGGCACAACACAGCTCAGCCCTCGTGGCTTTCTCCTGGCCAGCCCCATTAGCCAGAGCTGCCAGCCAGGGCTCAGCGGGTGCATGGGCTGCAGAAGAGCTCAGGGAATGAGCAGACATGCTGGGATCTCAGCAGAGAGGAGAGATCTGTGTGCTCGCTGGCCAGCGAATTCCAGCCACAAAACGATAAAGGAAACATCCAGCAGCACGACAGAGTGTGGGTGGAGAAAGGAAGGAGGGCAAGGAGCCTCCAGAAGGAAGGGAGGTTGCAGGTGAGGCAGGGGCTGCCTGAGAGCTTGAGGCACAGAATTGCTCTGCACAGAGCAGGTGCGGTCTCCCAGCCCTGCCCTGAGGCAGGGGAGCCTCAGGGTGCACCCAGCCTCCGTGCCTGAAGAGATCTGGCTGTAGTGATTCAGCAGGGAACGCAGAGGCCAAGGCATTTTTGGAAGTGAGGGGACACAGTGAGATAACACAAGTTACCAGTCTCACAGGCCCTTTTTTGGGTTTCTCACGTATTTGTCTGGGACTCATATTCATCCAAAGGGATGCCTTCCTTGTTGTTGTGTGATCTGTCTCCTCCTCTGGTGCAAGAGACCTCTGAGCTCACCCAGAGTAGCAGCCACACTGTGGAAAAGCAGCTAATTGCTGACTAATTGATCTGGTCGTGGATGTGTTCCAGGCTGCAGGAACAAAGTCACACCCTGCAGGGAACCAGCCTGCAGATTCTGGGTACCAGTGAGCCCTGGGCCACACAAACCTGCTGTGGGCACACTGGTGTCACTCTGCAGGGGCTGCTCATGATGCCTTAGGTTTTAACTTTTATATTTTCCAAGCCCTGCAGTGCCCAGTGTGTAACTCTGGAGTTTCCTGTTCCCTGTTCAGTGCTGCTCTCTGTGCTGGGCACACACAACAAAGCCTCTCCGGGGCTGCTCTCCAAGGACACCCAGCCCCTCCTGGGCCCAAAAAGTATCAACCAAAGAGCCTCTGAAAGGGAGGCAAGATTTCAGGGGAGGGAATTACATCATTAAACTGAAGCTTTAACTGGAGAATTAACCCTGAGATGCAAATGAACCAAACCTATAAAAGTGTGAAGAACTCGTGGCCTCTCAGGGTCCATCTCGGGGCCCATCTGGGCAGCAGCCTCTGGCTCCCCAGGGGTACCTTTGAAGGCCTTTCCAATAAATCCCCACCTTTATTCCCTTTACTCCTGTCTGGTCTCTGTTTTTAGGTGGCCTCTCAAGGCATCAGTCACACCTCGGAGCTCTCCAGCCCTCCCAGTGCTGCTACCCCAGCGCTGCTGCTGGCACTGAACCGTGAGCTCGGCTTAAGGACACCACCACAGGGTTTGTACGATTAACAGGAACAGGTACATGGAGTTAGGACCTGCCCAGGACCCCATTTCAAGCTTTGTTTGGTGCTCTGCTTTTCGAACACCTCCCACTTAGACTCCAGAATGTGGCTTTTGCTGAAGGACCAGAGTGCACCCACGAGTGCTGATGATGCAAAGGTGTTGATCAGCCACCATCCTCCCATGGCCAGGAGAGAATGATGCCAGGATGGCTTTTTGCCTTGTCTTTTATACCCCTGTTAGACCTTTTTGCAATTTCTGTATGCTTGGTGCTTTTTGCCTCCATTCTTGGACTTGTTTGTCAAGCTGGGAGACTGAACATTTTAGAAGCTTCATAGTCAGGGATCAGTGTGCCCAGAGCCCAAGGGCCTCTCCAGAACACATTTTGTAAACTGAGACAGAACCATCCAGGGGAAGGTTCCTTGGGGAGGGGGGCTCACTCGAGCCTCTCATTGGGGAATCTTTGATAGACGTGCTAATTGGTAACACCTCTAATGTGATCCCAGACCTTTTGTGGGTGGGCATTGCGGGGTGCATGGAGGTGCATTCGACCTGGACATGGTGCACCTGAGGATTCTTAAATTAAATACCAAGGTAAAATCCCTTTTCCCCTTCTAACCGTGTTTGACTCTTGATTTTAAGACCAGGAAAAGGCATCAAGAAAAGTGACAGTGGGAAAGGAGGCATCCCTAAGCTTTGTCTCCCCAGGGCAGAGATGGAGCAGGGCAGTGCTTACTTGGCCATGAGATCTCCTGGAGCTCAAACAGCACCAGCAGAGCAAGGCAGAAATTTGCAACAACTTGGATGATCCTACAAGTACAGTCTGTGAATGCTTGTTATACTTGGAATGTTTGCTGCTGACCGCTGCCTTCTAACACCAACTCCAGGTGCTTCCGTGAATAGGGAATGTTTCATTTGGAAGTTTTCAGGGCGGTTTGAGCACACCTGAGTAGAAAATCAGCAGAGCTAAGGCCAGGTGCAAATGTCCTGTTTCAAAGCTGGTCACTACCTCTGTGTCAGGGTCTGTGCCAGAGGCACGGCAGCGAGGAGCTGCCCCTCTGCAGACACACACCCAGCCCCTCTCCTCACCCAAGGCATTTCCCACTCCGGCAATGTGGATGCTGAAAAAGCTTCAGCAGTGAATTTCCTCAGCTCTCTGGCATTTTGTGAGAGCTCTGTCTTTCCCATGCAAGCTGTCTAAAACAAAGTTACCATTTTTGTAAACATTTGCACCTGCAGATTGTTTTGCCGGGTTGTTATGGCTCTAACCAGCAAAACATTTGGGAAGGGACGTCTTTGAGGGACATCTCAAGGGGTGGATGGCCAGAGGACCAATTACCTTATGCCATTTAACTCAGTTTTTGTGAACTAACATACAAAAGCCTCGGAAAAACCATTAAATTGCTTGCTGCCACTGATACAAAATCCTGGGCTTGGTGTGGTTTTTCTACCCGTCCGCCTTGCGCCAGCGACACGGCAATGCACAGTAAACACTGCAACACACACACACGGGACACCAAAAGGGGAAATAAAATCAAAAGTGACGTGGAATGTCATGGCAGCATCTTGGACAGGGAGCGGGGAGGGAGGGAGGTCAGGTCACACATTCCCAGGTACACCACAGTTCATGGAGGTTTCTCTACAGCAGGAGCAGTTCATGTGATGGCATCAGCTGCTAAGGGCTTGCTAAGTAGGGGAGAACACTGCACAATCACTGCGGATCCCAGACAAAACAGAATTCCTCACTGTTTTCAACACAATCAAAACAAGTCAAATGCCAGTGCTTTAAAGCAAAACACTAGAATGACTGCACTTACCACCTGGTAAAGGGTTAAAGAGCAGAAAGAGAGGTTCCAGGAGCAGAAGGAAATTAAGAAAAAAAAAAAAAAGGAGGAAAAGGAGAAGAAGAAATTAATGTTACACATGCAGAAAAATAAAGAGAAGATTTTTCAAAGAAAAGCTCGGGCATTTGCACACCTGGTCAAAAGAAAGCTTTTTTTCCTGTGCCTAGAAATCATGAGAACATTTCTTCTTACCAGGCCTCTGCGCCAGCTTGACAATGAAGAATAGGAATGGTAAAGTTTTTGAGGTCGAGGTTGGTTTTTTTGTCTCTTCAATTATGTCTAACTTCCCAGAGTCATGTTTTGGATTTTTTTTTTTTTACTTAAAAAAACTAGACAAAATAAGATTATTTTGTATTGAAGTCACATAGTTTGCCTTTTGCCACAATGCTGCTTTAGCTGCTGCAGGAAATTATTTGATGGAAATAATTCCTTGGCTCCGACCATTTTGGCTGGAGGATGAATGCACTACCAGACTGATCCCACCACTATCCCACTGTGTGCAGAGACAGGTTACTGGGAGCCTCTGAAAGGTGGTGGGAGATCTTCTCACAGCTTCTGCTGTTTTCCAGCCACTCTTCTGGGCACTGAACTCTGCTCTTTGTCCAGAGGCCTCTCTGCTATGAAACTCTCCAGGGGCTGCCTGCTACGTCTCAGGGAAAAGGAACAGCTGGAACTCACTTTGTGTTTTGGGAAGGAAAGATCAAATCTAGACCTGTGTGAACCCCCTGACCCCCTGGCAGCAGTTTGTGGGAAGAGGTGTCTGCACCACAAGAAGGAGCAGCCCCACAGGGACTGGCAGGGAAGATCTCACTGAGAGCTCCTGGGACGGGGCAGCAGGAGGGAGAAAGTATTCCTGGGCAGGATAACTGATGCTATCAATCAGCAGGACACTCGTGTGTGGACTGTCCTTAGGGCTGGGCCTGGCACCCAAAATCCCACCTGGAGCAGGTCAGAGAGCTCTCTGCCAGCCTGTCTCAATTGTCCAGCAACATGCTCAGTGTAAGGGAACAGACCTCTGCACTGGGAAGGGATAAAGGATGGGTGCAGCTCCAAGGGTTACTTACATGGCCGTGGAGATCTGTGTTGAGCAGCATCAGGGCACAGGTGAGCGTGTGGATCCCATCTGAAACACACAACAGGCACACAGCTGTGGCTCACTGCTCCCCTTCTCACACAGTTCTAGTGTGTGTTGGCCATGGCTGATTTCTCCCCTCCTCCTGCAGTCCTGGTGTGTGTTGGCTATGGCTGATTTCTGCCCTCCTCCTGCAGTCCTGGTGTGTGTTGGCTATGGCTGATTTCTCCCCTTCCCGTGCAGTTCTGGTGTTTGTTGCCTTGGCAGCTCAGCTGTCGCAAAACCAAGGCCAGTTGTTGTGTCTGGGGACCTTAAAGAATACCTGCTTCCTTCAGCTGTGTAGGATTAAAGAAACCCCAAACAACCAAACAACACAAAAAACCCCAAAACCATCCTCTTTTCCCTCAGACTACATCTTTTCCTAAAACAACCACGAGGAAATTGGCTTCAAAGCAGTTTTGCTTTAAAATACCAAACTTGCCACTGAGTCTTACTCCATTTCCATGGACCAGATGATCTTTAAGGTTGCTTCCAACCCAGACCTTTCTATGATTCCAGGATTTCCATTTTGTGCTGATGCCACTGCAGAATGGGGCAGAGACCCAAAAAGGGATCAGCCCCCAGCTGATCCTGGTCCCCTCAGGGGTTTGTCCTGAGGTCTCCAGCCATTGTTCCCTGGCAGTCTGTGAGCTCTCGAGTGGTTCAACAAACATTGTCCCTACAGATCAGTGTGGCATTTTTGGCTCTCTGACTTTAAAAAAACCTCACAAGAAACTTTCCTTCCATGTGAGACAGCACAGCTGCCTGTCCTGCACCAGTAGCTGTAATTTCAAAGCCATTTCCCACGGCTGTTATTTCAAAGCCATGAGATGTCCCAACGCTTTTCAAGGTCAGGACATGAGTCTCCGTGTGCCAGCCCACAGCACTGAGATGCAAACACATTCTGGGACATGGGCTGGTCCCTGAAGGAGCTCACAAAAGGACTAGAGAGCACCAGGGAGGAGGCAGGGATTCAATATTACTGTCACAAGCAGCTGCTTTGGGTTTAGAACAACGGTGCCTTCCCTCTGTGCATTTTTGAGTCTCTGTGGGAGGTTTTGGGTATCACTTTGGTCAGGTAAATCCTGTCCCACGTGGCCCCAGGGTGGAGCTGACATCCCAAAACCTGTCATTTTCTCACCCACTTTTTCTCCCAGCTCACAGAGAGTCACAACACAATCACAGAGTTCTTCCATGTCTGGGCTTCACCAGTGCAGGAAAGGAATAACAGGACAACACTCCCTGGGGGAAAAACCAGAGTCAGCCTCTCCTCCCAGGCAACAAGTGACAGGAACAGAGGAAACAGCCTCGAGCTGTGCCAGGGGAGGTCCAGATTGGACATCAGGGAAAATTTCTTCACTGGAAGGGCTGTCCAGCATTGGAATGGGCTACCCCGGGAAGTAGTGGAGTCTCTGGAGGTGTTCAAGAAAAGACTGGATGTGGCACTTGGGTCCCACGGCCGTTGTCTGTGGGACTGGGAGGTGGATGCAACAGAACTGGGGGATCACTCTCAGGGAGGAGTGTTGGAGATGGTCAGGACTTAGCCTGTGGGCCATTTCAACCTGCAGTGTAGTGTCTGCAGGGGGGACCCTTCCCAGCGAAGTTCACCTTTGGACCAGTGGAGGAAGACATCACACAAACTCAGGGAAATGAAATCCAAACTGATATTTTATTGGGACAGTGCCAAAAAAGGAAAAAAGGCCATTCTCTTTTGAGACTAGTGAGTGTCCAGTCAGCTTAGCAGAGGAACTGGTGGGTTCCTGCAGCGCTGGGCACTGCAGCCCTTTGGGAAGCCTCCACAAGAGGGAGATCTGCAGCACACCGGGGGTGGAGGAGGAATCCCTGGCATTGCTGTGGTGCCAGCTGAGAGCAGCTCAGCAGCCCAATCCCACCCTGGGGGCATTTCCAGGTGCCTGTGAGCAGGGCTGTAGTGCCAGTCATGTAAAGCTGGACGTGCTCCTGTCTCTGGATGTGGGTCACTTGCACCAGGAATGACCTCTCCCATTTAAAAATCAGAGAATCATGGAAGCAAAAGGCCTCTAAGACCACTGAGTCCAACGGTGGCCCAGCACCACTGTGTTCATCACTAAAACCACGTCACCAAGGGCCACATCCTGATGTGTTCTGAACACTTCCAGGAATGGTGAAAGTGTAGAATTGTGAAGGCTGGAAAAGACCTCTCAGGTCATGGAGTCCAACTGTTAACCTAAACGTGCCAGAAGAAACTATACCCACTATTAAGAGATAATGTGGAGAGGCTGAAAGCAGCTAAGAAAATCTGCCGCTACAGTGAGCCCAGAATTTTATCCAGCTGTGCTTTCTTCTGCTGCAGCTGTAAATGTGTGGAACACAATTCCTGTTCGGGGCAAGCCAACAGCACTCCTCAATGTGCATGGAAAGGTTTTCCATTCAGTGGACAAGGTCCTGGGCTGAGCTAGCACCAGCCACTCATTTGCCCATTGTCAGCAGCCACTTTGCAAGCCACAAATGGGGCAATTCGCAGCCCCTGAGAACCACCCACCTCCTCCCTGGTGCTGAGCAGAGCACTGGCCACTGATCCACGCCCCAGATCTAGTGCTCCTTCAGCACAGCTCATGTGGATTTAGGAGGACAAGACTCCCTGGCACCCCACACTCAGACCATGGCTGAGTCTGGCTCTGTTTTGGGGGGAATCTGTCAGTTCCAGCATCCCCAGTCTCTCCCAGGGCAAGGATAAACGATCAGGGCAGGATCCCCGGGAAAAGGAGAAGCTTCAGCTGTGGGTGGTTGGTTTTGCACTCCAGCTCTGGGCACAGGTGCCCTGTGAGTGTGCCAAGAGCCAGAGGGGAGGAAGCAGTACCTTCGGAGGTGCTCTCTTCGGGGTTGCACTGGCAGTAGCGCCGGGAGAAATGGATCAGCACCCGCTCGCGCTCCTGCGTCTCTCCCATCAGCGGGAACGCTTTCAAGAACGTCCTGCGAGGAGAAAGGGCTGCTCAGAGAGGCCCTGCTGGGCAGTGGCCTGGCTGAGGAGGGAGATGGAAAGGGGTCATTTATCCTCCCCCCAGCCCCACACGGCTGTGTCCCTGCAGAGGGTATGCAAAGGGATCTGTGGGGCTGTGCAGGGAAAGGTGCTGCCAGCTGGGATCTGACCCACCTGTGGTGTGAGGGCACCAGCGTGGGTCACCCTTCCCAAGGGAAGAAGTTGCTCCCACTTGCTCTGATTCTGCATGGGATAGGATTCCTGGGAAAGCTGCTCTCCATCCTGGGGAAGCAGGCTGTGGGCTCTCCTGTTGAAGCCCACTTTTGACAGCAGCACCTCGTGCCAAATGTGACACCAAAGGCTGAATGACAGCCTGGATCTCCCCACAGTCCCCGCTCCCGTCACTTGGATGGCTCCCACAGTGCTGGGAAGCCTGGAGGAAACCCCAAAGCCCCACCATTCTGTCCATCCCAGAGCTCACCTGAGTGCTTTGTCAAGGGTCAGGCCAGTGAAGTCAAAGAAGCTGAGGTACTCTTCTGCTACCAACTTGCTAAATTCGTTACTGTAATTAAAGAGGGAGTGGTCAGCCCCTTCATCAGGGAAGAAGACACTGTCCACAAAAGGAACAGCAGAATACTGCCTCTTGGCCTGCCCAATCCCAGCAAGACACTGCAGACATAATCCCAGACCCAGGCAGACTTGTTCCTGGCCTGAAATGCTGCTGGAAGACCTTCCTGATGCACCCACAGCCAGCCCCAGACACCTGAGAATGAGAGACACCTGCCCTGCTGCACTCCTGTGTGTGCTGCTGCTGGCCAGGGCACAAGGATATCCTGTGCTCCCCCAGCACCTTGTTCTCTCCCACGGCTGGATGTGACCCCTGTTCCCACTGCAGTATTCCCACTCTCAGCCCCAGAGGCTCCCATCCCACCCTCTCACCAGAGCACCTTGCTCCTGTGGCAGGTGGCTGCCACTGGAGACCGGAGCAGAGGAGCTCAGAGGAGTTCCAGGCAGGGGCTGCACAGTGCACACACTGGGCAGTGCCACAAGACACCAGAAGGCAGCCAAACCCCTGGAAACAGCAAACTCCTGTGTCTGCAGGGGCTCAGTGACACAGGTGGGACTCCTCTCCCTGAGCTCCAGAGCCTGCTAACGTGTCCCAGGCCATGGGATAACAACAGTAGCCAGGGCAAGACCATGTCCCACCCTAAGAAGGGAGGATGTGTCTGCTGTGGCTTCCTCCCTCAGGAATGATCCTCCTCTGTCTCTGTGCCAGTGCCAGCCCTTCCTGCAGGAATGGGTGACACTTCCACCATGATGACAGAGACATTCCTAGAGAAGAGCAAGGCATTTCCCAGGGGGACATTCCTGCCATGCTCTGGCTGGTGGCCCTGCAAGGCATTTCCTGTGGGAACATGCCTGGCATCCTCTGGCTGGTGCCCTTTCCACACAGCCAGCCTCTACAGACCTCCTCTCACCTCTCACCCCGGTCTGATGCTCCCTCTGATGCCTTAGGTTTTAACTTTTCTATTTTCCAAGCCCTGCAGTGCCCAGTGTGTAACTCTGGAGTTGCCTGTTCCCTGTTCAGTGCTGCTCTCTGTGCTGGGCACACACAACAAAGCTTCTCCGGGGCTGCTCTCCAAGGACACCCAGCCCAAACTGGGCCCAAAAAGCATCAATCAGAAGCCTCTAAGGGGGGCAAGCAGAGGGGAATTACAGCATTTAACTGCAGCTTTAATTGGAGAATGAACCCTGAGATGCAAATGAACCAAACTTATAAAAGTGGGAAGAACTCGTGGCCTCTCAGGGTCCATCTCGGGGTCCATCTGGGCAGCACCTCTGGCTCCCCAGGGGTACCTTTGGAGGCCTTTCCAATAAATCCCCACCTTTATTCCCTTTACTCCTGTCTGGGCTCTGTTTCTAGGTGGCCTCTTAAGGCATCACCTCCCTCTGCCTGCTTTGGGAGGGTCCAGGCACCAAGGGGTCTGGCTGACCTGCTGGGCCACAAGCCACCCCAGGGGAACACAGAAGCCCTTTCCCCCCAGTCCATTCCCGTGTGCCTGGACATGGACAGATATGTGTTGTCCTGCAGCCTGAATCCCACTGCCCTGCAGGGCCAAACCTGCACTGTCCAGGCTCCTTTTTTTGCATCACAGTCACCTGGGTCACTTTGGATTGTCCATAAGAAGCTTTGTGTGAGTAAAATCTCCTCTCTGGGGGCTCAAATAGCTGGGACCCTGACTGACCCCACATCCCAGGGCACTGGGACCATGCTGGGCAGTTCTGGGATACCCTGCAAGGAAGTGCCTGGCACTGCCACCTCCCCGGGACAGTTCAACCCCTACCCAGCACAAGATGTGACCATGGGCACTGATGGAGCTGAGACAGGGCCACAGGCAGGAACAAGAGTCTTCCATGGAGAGTTCAGTTGCCTAAACACTTGCTCTTCAGAGGACAAGAGTAATTTCTGGATTTTAGGTTAATTTCACAGAATTGAGACAGATGGAAAGAAACTGTGGGGAGATATCCAACCTGCATTTCCTTGTTTATCAAGCCTTTTCTGCCTGTTTGACAATGATGAATGTTTTTGGCTTTGGTTTAAATTTTTTTTTGTTTTTTTAGAAAATTGCCAATTATCACAAAGAAAAAAGAAGTGGTAAAATGAGCTAAATAGCTTTAAAATGAGATTTCACTTTTTGTACAGCCCTCCCACATGGAGCTGGCCTGAAAGCTTCACTTAGTCTGCTCCCAGCACTCTAGGCTGGTCTTACATTGTCTTAAGTGAGCAAGATTGACTTAATACCTCTATTAATACCTATAAAGACCTCTCTTCACCCTATTTCCTTTCCTGTTATGCAAATCCACCTTCATGATCCAAGAGTCTGCAGCTCTGTTTAGGTCTTACGTCAGGGAATGGTTCAGATGCCAAAACCCAGCTGCTCAAAACAGAACTTGTATTTCAAAGGCTGTGTGAATTCCCAGATGTGGGTCACCAAACAGCCTCCCAAGGTGAGAGGGTTGCAGGTGTGAGTGAGGACTGCAAGAACTAGCAAAGGGAACAGACTTGGAAACCCAGTGCTTGAAACTTCCCCCCTCCCACAGTGAGCTGTTATGGCAAATTTGAAAGAAAGGAGAAGGGTGTTCCACCTGAGGCAACAGCAACCAGCAGTGCACCTGCCACAAGAACCTCAGCAAAGGAGGAGAGTGAGGATGTTGCCAGGTGATGCAAAGAGACAGTTCCTGGGCTCCTTCTGCCCCAGGACTAAGGTGGGAATCACAGACAAGCCCTGGTACTGGAAGTGTGGGTATTTGCTGAGGGACAGGTGAGTTCTGCCCATCTGGGCAGGGGGGGAGACATTTCAAGGACAAAAAAAAAAAGAATAAAATCCAGCAACCTGGGTTGTATCTGATCCAGGCGAAGGATGATGGGGATTGGTGCCTTCACACCCACTGGCATCCTAAAATAATCTGTTACTGCTACACTTGTTACTGTTACTCTGTCTCTTAGAAATCTCTGCAACTCTCCCACTTTTGAATATTTTTTGATTTCCCTTCTGCCTCAGCCAGGCAAATCTACCAGCTGAAGAGCCTGGACCTGCTGTGTGTCCCTGGCTGTCCAGCAAACCCTTCCTGGTCTCGGACAGGCTGTGTTGAGAGGCTCTGCAGCAAGAACATTTTGGGGTGCAGGCAGAAAAAACCCGGGGAGTGGCAGGGAGCCCGGTGCAGAGGCAGGTCTGGCTCCCAAACCCTTCAGTCTGGGGATTGCTTGTGTCTTGCTGGGTTCTTCCCAAAGGCAGGAAGCTCTTGGTTCTAGTGGCAAGGCAGGCACTATACTGCAGGCAGCTTGTAGGGTTTGTATTTTATAGCCATCAGGCTTCCAGTTTCAACTGGGAGGATCTCCAGCAGCCCTGACTCCAACCAGAGCACACATGCTCATCCCTTCCTGCCTTCTCCTGCCCTCCCAGCCCGACCAGTGCTCCCCAGCCCCGTGTTTCTGCCACCCCCTCACAGGGCTGGCTCCCACGTACTTCTTCCCGAGCTGCCGGGCCACGTCGCAGCGCTTGAAGCCCTCGAGGTTGTAGAGGCGCTTGGCCAGCCTCTTGGCAGCCTCGCTGTCTGCCCTGCAGCCGTTGGCCAGGGTGTCCGTGCTGCCCTGGTCCAGCTGCTCCGTGCTGCCCATGTCCGAGTCGGAGTCCGACAGGGTGTCCTTCAGGCTGGCGTCGCTGTGCAGAGACAAGAAATGTTCAAGGATCCACCTGGTGAAGCCCACAGGAAAGGCCACATTTGGATTTTTTCTTGCCCTCACAAAAGAACGTGTGGAAAAACAGCAATATGGTTGTGAGCTGGGTGTTGGGCAAACCCTCCTTCCTTTCAGCCCCAATGAAACAGTGCAGTGTAATTCCAGATCGCTAGAAAAGGTCGGGGAGAGGGCAACCTCCCCCTGAGAAATGAGGATGCATCATCGTAAGCAGCCTCAACACCTTCTCAGCTTCCTCTCTCCCCACTGGGAACACTGAGCTCTTTCCAAGCCATGGGCATCCAGGAAATCTTAGGGATAGATGCTGTGCTTTTCAGTTCAGGTTATTTGCTGAGGATGAGAAACTGCACTTGTGCAAATCATGTCGATGGCACCCCAGACCTGCTGCCACTGGTGTGGGCTGCTCCTCTGCCAGTTGCCTGCTGGCCTCGTGGCCAGGTCTGCCCACAGACAAAACTGAGCAGCCCTACTGGCACCACATAGGTGTGGATAAAGCCCTTTATTTTCCTGCCCAAGGCCACTTACAGCAGCAGTTCATGTGTTCTCGAGCAGTGTGACTCACTGCTGGCCTGACAGCTGGGCACACGACCTCTCTCCAGCTCTCCCCTGACCCTGTTGCTCATCACCTGGCTCCCTCATGCAGGCAAGTGCCCTATGGATGAGCTGCTGCCTCCCAGGGGTGATGGTTTGGGTATGAGCTGGTCCAGAGGATGAAGTCTCTGCTGATCTCCTCATTGCCTGCAGAAGAACCTTAGGGGAGGCTTCTGTATGGGTACCCTGTCCTAAGTGAAACCTTGAGGTTTCCCTGCACTTCAGAGACATTTGGGAGGGCACCTGACCATCCCCAGCCTCCTGAGGGCTCTGCAGGTGAAAGTTTTCCTTCTGGTGTTTGCCCTCTCCCATGACAGTGTGTTGGAGGAAGCACCACAGGTGAAAGAGCAGCTCCAGCTCAATCATGGCCACTGAGCCCTGTCCCTGGAATGGGATCTCATAAAAAAGGAGGGAGCCAAAAAACTGCCTGCCTTACCTGATGGAGTTAATGATCTTGGTGGCATCTTCCTCTGACCCTTCCACGTGGAACCCGTTTGGGATGCTCTTCAAGGACAGCCGGCTCAGCACATTCTCTGACCTGCTGCTGGTAATTGAGTGTCTGAGAGGGCTCCCAAAGTCCCCCTCCGCTGGTTTGGCTGCTGCCTGCTCTTGCTTGTCAGCAGCCATGTGATGAAGGGCTTCTCTCTGCTGGGCTGCCAGTTTCTGCTCCAAGAGCTCGGGGCTTTCCTTGGCCCTTTGCTGGATCAGTGGGGTGAGGGGGGCCTCAAAACTGACACAGCTGTCTGTCTCGTCTGTGAGGGAGAGCACGTCCAAAGAGTCCAGGCTGCTGTAGTAGGTCCCCTTCATAAGCTCAGACTCAACAATCTTCTCAAAGGTTGAGCTGAAGCCATCCCTGATGTCTTTGAATTGGAAATGCTCCCTGTCATCGTCACTGCAGCTCAGTTTGGCATCTCCAGAAGCAAACCTGGGCCAAAAGGAGAAATGTAGAAAATGCTGTCAAGGCAATTCTTGCCCTGCTCCACTTGGAGCTGGGAAGCAAGAGAAGAGGCAGAAATGGCTGCTGGGATTATGGCCCATGGGATCTTTCTGTGGTATAACCTGCTTGGTTCCCAAATTTGTTACAAGATTCTAGAGGTGAAAAAACACCCCAGTTTTGTGATGAGCAATCCCAGAGGCCCAGCCAGCCCTTGATTTGGTCACGTCCCAGTAAACAGCCAGAGATCTGAAATGGAGACTTTTGCATGTGACACCTGCTGCTGGATCCAATGCCAGAATTACCTCCTGGTTATTGCTTAACAAGTCCCCCATTGCCATAATCCCAGGACAGACAGCCCTGTACAAAATAATTTCTATTAACTGCTCACACTAAAGATCTCCCATATTTCAGCCCTTTACTTGTCCCCTGAGGCCAAACTCAGCAGACAACAACGGGAGAAAGTGCCTTTGTCCCTACAAATGCCCCAGCAAAGACAGTGTGGGACAGACTGCAGAGAGCAGGCAGGAGCCCTGCTCCTGAAGGGGTAATGGAAGCATAGAATGGTTCAGGTTAAAAGGGACTGTAAAGCTCACCTCGTTCCACCCTCTGCTGTGAGCACTGTCCCAGGCTGCTCAAAGCCCTGTCCAACCTGGCCTTGGGTACTTCCAGGAATGGGGCAGCCACAGATTCTCTGGGCACCCTTTGGCAGTGTCTTATCACCCTCACTGTGAAGAATTTATAGTATCTAATCTATACCTGCCCTCCTTCAGTTTAAGGCCAGTCCCCCTTGCCCTGTCACTACTGCCCTTGTGAAAAGCCCCTATCAGTGGTCACCAACACATCAGGCACATCACATCTCTCCTTGCACAGCCCCGGAGATGACAGAGCACAGAGAGGCTTTGTACAGCTCACCCCAGCCCAGGAGCACCGTCTGCATCCCTCGAAGCAAAGCCAGGCTAAGGTAGGAGACAGGGAAAGACCTCGCTCGTGTGAATGAACCCGATAGTGCCTTCCCTGGGAGAAGTGTCACCTACTTACTACATAGCAGGGAAGGCAATTGCCTTGCTGAAACAAGGAGCCATATATTTATTTGTATTGTAATCACAGAGTTGTGTAAATGTATTGCAGGAGCAGGGGATGTGATTGCCCGTGCTGCTCCCCCGGCAGCCGTCTCTGGAATGCTGGATTGTTGTTCCCAGCGAGGCACCCGGAGCTGGGCTCCTGCTGCAGCTCAGCCACTCCGGAGCTGCGAGCACTGGGGTGTTTGCATTTCCCTTCTCGCTGGTTAATGACTTGGGATAAAGCACAACTCATCACTGAGCCACAGAATCACAGAATATCCTGAGCTGGAAGGAACCCACGAGGACCACTGAGTTCAGCTCCTGGCCCTGCACAGACCCCCAACAATCCCACCCTGTACCTGAGAGCATTGTCCAAACGCTCCTGGAGCTCTGGCAGCCTTGGAGCTGTGACCATTCCCTCGGGAGCTTGTTCAGTGCCTGAGCACCCTCTGGGGGAAGAACCTTTTCCAAATGTCCAACCTAAATCCCCCTGGCACAGCTCCAGCTGTTCCCTGGGTCGTGTCCCTGGTCCCAGGGAGCAGAGATTGGAGCTGCCCCTCAGACCCCCCCTGGGTGGGTCTGACCTCAGTCTCCTCTGTTCCAGCTGGACAGGCCGAGTGCCCTCAGCTGCTCCTCATGTGGCCCCTCCAGACCCTTCTCCATCCCCAGGCCCCTCCTTTGGACACCCTGTAACAGCTTGTCTCAAACTGAGAGCTTCAGATCCTTTTCATATTGTGGTGCCCAGCACTGTCCCAGGGCTCAAGGTGAGGCCACCCCAAGCCAGAGCAGAGTGGGACAGTCCCTTCCTGGCCCAGCTGGTGATGCTCTGCCTGATGCCCCCCAGGACGTGGTTGTCCCTCCCAGCTTCCAGGGCACAGCTGACTCATGTTCAACTTGCCATCACAAGTTTGCTGTGTTGGTGGAGTGCGGATCCAGCCAGAGAAGGACATGATGGAAACCAGGACTTCCTTGCCTCTGCACTGCAGTCTTTCTGCAAAGTTTTTCTGAAACTTTATTTGATGGAATGTGAATTTTTTGACAGCTATATGTTGCCATGGGAGGAAGTGTGTGGGCAAAAGCCGCAGTCCCAAAACTGCAGGTGCTGAGTGTGTCTACAAGTAAAAGGTGGGGATTTCTCTGTTAAAAATTTTGCTCTTTTCCCATGAGTTCATGGGGCTGAAAGCAGAGAGTATCATTCACTGGTGGATCTCACAGTTGGACTGCAGAGCTTTGACATCCCTGAGAGTGGCAGGGCCAATGCTGGGGGCTTCTGAGAAGGCAAAAGAGCTCTAGGGCAACACAGCCACAGTGAAAGGAAATTGGGGCTGTGAGAAACAATAGATGCCATGGGATAAACCAGAAAAGGGGAAAAGGGCTTCAGTTAATGCAAACTGCAGCACAAACACTAAATTTTTGGCTCTATTTCGCTGATTTCTCTTTACCAACCATTTCCTGCATAGATGCACTAACCTACCTTCAGCAGGACAATCATGGGCTCTTTCTCCAGCTCTGCCATGGAGTAATGACCTTGGATGACTTCCCCCTTTAATTCTCCGCTCCAGTGGGAAGAGCAAGACTCAACACTTTCTTGTAAAGTACTTTAAAATTCAGGGAGAAAACGCATCATACAAGCAGCAACGTGCAGATGATGACAAATGATTTGTCATCAGGAACAAACAGTTGGCTGCTCATTAGTAAAACACTGGACCGGGTTCTCCTATACCCAGAATGGGCTGTTACAGAAACAGCAATTCCCCAAAGGGGAGTAAAGAAAAAAACTGGGGAAGCTCAGAGGTGATGCAGGATGACAGCGAATTCCTGGAGCCTTGGACCATCGGTCAGTTCTTGCTGACCCACACTGACCCAGGAGAGCCAGACAGTCCATGCAGGCAGGGCAGGGCAGGGCAGGGCAGCCCCATGCTGTGTTTGGCCCTCAGCAGCCACACATCCCTGCCATTTACCCTAAAGGTAGGTGGTCAAAGCATTGATGAGCTTGAGCACGGCGAGCTAACCCGATCTGCTGGCACTAAGTGGTTTCCCAGACTTCAGCTGAGTCCCAGAAGTTTTCCAGCTGCCCTTCTGCTTTGAATATAGCGTGTGACTTGTCCCTTGTGCATTCAGCTTCCCAAAAGACTCATTTACTATCCAAGTGAATATGTTTAGAGCACGAGATCACGGACTCTGCATGAAGACCCAAGTCAGGTTGCGTCATCTTCAGATCCTCAGCCTGCCACTTCTACCAATTCATGCCCTAGTACCTTAAAATAATTGCACTTCCAGTGATTGCAGCAGCATTCTCTGACCACCCTTAGCTTCCTCTTGAACTCGCAATCTCTGCCAGGGAGCCACCTACCAAGCAAATTTGATTCCCCTGAAACCTGAGAGACTTGCAGCTATCCAAGTGCTGGCTGCATAGCTCACAGGGCTTGTGAGACCTGCCTGGGGAGGGACAGGCTCCCCAGGCTCTCCAGATGGCAGCAGCCTGCCCTGGACCCCCTTCCCCTGCAACACCTTCAGTTGTGCTTTTTGAAGCAGGGCTGCTGCTTCCCTTGAGTGAAACAAACCACCAGCTCTTTATAGAGAAGCCTGTCCAACACCAGAGAAACAAAGCAGGAGGGATGCCTGTTGTCAGCCCACACTCTGCGTGGCTCCCCAGCTCTGCTGCCCACGCTCCAGACAGCGCTCGGAACGCACAGCTCAGTGTGGAGCCCGCACGGGGCTAGAGCTAGGGGGTGATCCCCGGGCCACCTTGGCCACTCTGTCCCTTCACAGCTCCTCTTCAGAAGGCCATACGCCTCTGGGACAAACCCTGCTGCTCTTCTCCGGCCCCTCCTGCTTGCAGCATCTCTTCTGCCCTGGGGTAGGTGCACAGGCAGGGCTGTAAAATTCACAGCAGACATCAGCCCCGGGTGGCTACAACTCAGAGCCCTGGCTGATTGGGAAGCACCTCTCCTTATCTCTCTGTCATTCCCTCTAAGCCCCCAACCTGTAGAATCCCACAGAGGTCTAGAAACATGCAGAGGTATAAAATCAGCTGTAGACACCACACCAGTGTGACTGTCCCCCAGCCTGGAGAGTTCTCCCTTGAGCCAGGCTGCCAGCAGAGAGGACTCAGGGACCGAGGGGCATAGCACACGTGCAGGTTTTTTTCAGGCACTTGAGAACTGGATGGCACTTGTACCTTTTGTCTCACACTGCTGTCCCTGTCACCCAGGCACTGGTAACATCCACCACAGGCGCCGTGGAGAGCAAAGCTCAGTGCCCTGCCTGCTCTCAGACAGGCAGCTGCCACCTGCTAGCCCAGGGACTGCCAGGGCACACCAGGCTCCCAGACAAGCCTGGCTGTCCAGCATCCCCAGGCTGCTGTACCTGCCCTAATTTACCTCAGGTAACTCTGCCATAAGTGCTGCAGTTGAATCTCCAACTTGCAAGTGGGACACCCCCAAAGTGAGCACAACCAGCACCTCTCAAGATCCCAAAAAACTTCCCCTTCACTTTAGTGACTCTGTGGGCAGACACTGGCTCTAATCACAGCTTTCTGCATTCCTAACAGGAAAAAAAACTGTGTGAGAAGCCCAGAGAGAAAAAAGAGTAAAACGTCACAAACGGGGGAAAAATGTGCGAGAAGCCCAAAGAGAGAGAGGAGTGGAAAGCCACAGTCAGCCATGAGAGCAGCTGCAGCTCCTTACACTGATGAGTTACACACGGGCCACAGTAACCCGAACCAAGGAGCCTTGAAAACAACACACACAAACCCGGGCTGAGCCGACTTTACGGCGGCTTCGCACTCACCCGAACTGTTCCTCCGCCTCGTCAGCACTCAGCGCTTCTGAGGATCCCAGCACGCTGTGCCACCGCTCCTTGCTGAGGGCCCCGCTCGGTATCTCCGGGCTGGGAGAGCCCCTGTCCCCCAGCTCGGGGCTGCTCCGGCCGGGCGTGTCCCCGTCGTGCGGCGGCCGCTCCCGCCCCGCGGCCGGCTCAGCGTCCACCCCGTTGGCCAGCACTGCCCCGCTCTCGCTGGCAGCGCCTGTCCCTTGTCCCTGCTCGCTGAGCCTCTCGCCTGGCTCCGTCCCCGCTTCCAGATGTTCGTCCCGCTGCTCCCCGCGCTCCCCCTCCGCCCGGGAGGGCTGAGCATCGTGCCGGGGGCTGGCTCTCCCGCTGGCAGGCTCGGCAGGCTGGCTCGGCTGCGCGTCCCCATCGCTGCAGGCCGGCGGGGACGGCTGCGAGCCCGGGGAGGGCGGCTCGCACTCGTCTGCGGCAGCCCATGGCACGGGGCTGGTCTCGCTCATGTTCCGCTCGTTGTCCCAGCGCTCACGGGATCCCTCCCCGCGCTCAGCTCAGGCTCCGTACTACCTGCAAGGGAAAAGGAACCACACCGTGGGTATCGGGAAGGGCTGTCAGAAAGGCAGGCTGAAGCCCCCACTCCCCTCACATGCTCGGTGTAAAAGCGAGGAAGGACCGTTCTGGTGTTTGATGCTTTTGAAGGCCCAGTGCTCCTTACTCAGCACGGTGAGACCTCAGAGGACAAGCTGCTGTTGTGGTGCTGAGCCACTGGGGCCCAGGCAGCCACCTCTCCTGCTGATCCCATAGCCCCAGACAGCCTCAGAGCAGGGGATGAGTCCCACGGAGGCTGTTAGTGCCCAGTGCTGGGGGCAGGAACGCAGCACGGCTGAGTTTCCCAAACTCGCTGCTGGGATGCTACTCCCTGGTATTCCCTGCCCTCCAGAAATAGGAGAAATTGGTGAAACAGGCAATAAGTGTGATTTATTCTTTTCTAACTGTTCTAAGCAGCTGTGCTGTGCCAACCTGTGTGATTCTCCCTGCTGACTTAGCACTCCTGCAGAGCATCCTGCCTGCCAGAGAACCACTTCTCTTTTCCCAGCACACAAGTACTGCTGAAGGGTGTCACAAGCTGCTAGCTAAAACTCTGGCAGAAGTGTCCTGATTGAATATACCCTGGGATGCTCTCTCTGTAGGTCAAGGGAAGGACACGGTTTTGCACCTAGACAAGTAGTTTTTTGATAAAAAAGGCACTTTATTGGCAAATAAATTGATGCAAAGCCTGCAAGGTCTTAAAAGCACCATCCTCACCCCCACAGTGCTGTGTAAGCTTTACTCCATCATAAACCCCCACAGAGCTGCAGTCAAGTGCCACCAGAAATGATCTCTTCTGGAAGCAGGAGTATTCTGCATGGCACCCAGGCTGAGCCGTTGTAACAGCTGATTTTGGTTTTAAGCAATATGTGTCTTCTCAGATATCTTTAAAATATTGTCTGTCTTCATGGGGCTGTTTAGCCTGGAGGAGAGAAAGCTCCAGGGAGACCTTAAAGCCCATTCCAGTACCCAAAGAGACTCTGAGAGAGCTGGAGAGGGACCTTGATAAGGGCATGAAGTGACAGGACAAGGGCAAATGGCTTCACACTGACAGAGGGCAGGGTGGCGTTAGAGATTAGGAAGAAATTCTTCCCTGTGAGGGTGGGGAGGCCCTGGCACAGGGTACCCAGAGGAGCTGTAGCTGCCCCATCCCTGGAGGTGGCCAAGACCAGGTTGGATGGGGCTTGGAGCCCCCTGGCATTGTGGAAGGCATCCCTGCCACGGCCAGGGGTTGGAGGATAATCTCTGAGGTCCCTTCCAATCCAAACCATTTAGTGCTGTCACTGTGGTTCACCTGCACAGGAAGCCTGGCTAATCAGAGCCAGCAGGCAAATGGGGCTCTGGGGCTCTCCCCCTACCTTGGTTCCTAACTCACATCTCAAGCAGATCATTCACATTCCCTGCCTCAGTTTCCCTCTTAGCAAACCATCACCTTTGAACAGCCAGAAATGTGCACAGGTTCAGCTACAGAGTCTGGGTGCTCTCACTTGGTGAGCTGAAGCTCTCATTAGCAGTGAAATCACTAATTGCTTGGCCAGGTCAGGGCTCTACCAGTTCTTGTTAACAAGGGGCATGGAACTGCTGCCTCTGCTCCTCTCACCCTGTGGAGAGGTCAGCAGCCCCTCCCTGCTGCTGCTTCCTCTGCCCCTGAGCTAGGGAGAGGAGGGATTCCAACCCAAACACCCTCTGTGGCCTGGGCACGGGCAGATCCACATCTGCCTGCTGCTGAGCAGGAGAGATTCCAGCGGGAACCCCAGTTCCTGCCTGACTTTGCTCCAGCCCCACAGCCCAGGCAACCCTGGAGCTCGGCTCTAACCCACTCTCCGTGCCCTGCTCCCCACAGATGGGAGGTGTGATGGGCTGGGGAGTTAGAACTCGGCTTTGGGGTGAAGCACTCCTTGAGGGCTGCACATGCCACAGACTGGGGCAGGTCCCTCCTGGAGGCAGTGCTGGCAGTTTTACCTCTTCTCCAGGGGCATCCGTGCGCATCCCTCGCTGTCACAGTGCGCGTGGCATCGCCGCACCTAGGGGACAGGGACAGCCGGGCGCTCCCGATCCCTGCACGGCCCCGGCCTGCAACAAGGGAGCAGAGAAAGTGAGACCCAGCCCAGAGAGGAGAATCCTGCTGCTCTCCTGCCACCCTGCTGCTGCTCCTCGTCAGGTTGTTTCCCAGACCCATCCCACGACTCCTTGGCAGAGCACTGCAAGTGCTTTTTCCTCAGCATGCTCTGGTTCTCCGAGGGGTTTTCAGACATGGAAGTGCAAGAGCATTCCTTACACAGAGCTTCTGACATCTTTCCTTCTGAAACACCCCCACCCAGTTAAAGTGGAGCAAAGGGATTCTGTGGTTGCAGGTTTCAGGAGATTCTTGACAATGAACCTGCAGAATGTCAGAATTTCACCCACCAGATCCACAGAGGGAGGCACCTGAGCTATGGACTGATGCCTCCAAAAACCCTCCTCAGCCCCACCAACAAACAAGAGCCACGTTAAAGGTCTTTCAGCTAACTGCAAGCAAATCTGAGCTATCCAAGTGGTTGATAGAGCAACATTTCTCCTGCAGAGTGTTTTGCACAAAGCAGGATGGACAGTGATGGGTCCCCCTGAGATGACCCCAGGCTGGGGGGGCTGACCCCCAGCTGCCTGAGCTCCTGGGCCACCAGACTTGCATAGGGCTGATGGAGACAGAGAGACAGGACAGCATTGCCTGTGTGCTGTTAGAGGTGATGGGTGGATCGGGGTCCAGATGTGCCACCTGCTTTCCAGCAGCTGGAAAGAGCCCATAGAGCAGCTTGGCAGCAGATGTCTGTGTTAACTCCCTGCAGAGGGATCTGCTTTTACCCTCTCTTGGGCTTGCCCTTGCGGGCCTTCAGCTTCATTCTCCACTAGCCTGACAAGAGAAAGGCTGGCCTAGACTTCCTGGGTCACCAGCACATCAGCCTCCTGTAGCCCAGAATCCCACCTGCAGGAGCTGAGCCCTCCCAAGGGAGGGCAAAACAAGCCCTTGGGACAGTCCTCAGGTTCATACACGTGGGCCAAGTCTCCTCAAGCCATCCAAGTCTCCTCAAGCCATCCCAAATTAAGAGGGAAAAACCATAAATCTCTTTCCCACCAAATCCAGGAAAGAAAACCAGTCCCAGGCACTCGGTGTTCCCATGGACTGGCAGCAGGGCCAAGCCAGTGCAGCATCTTCCAGGAATTTACTTGGAAAGCTACCAGCACTCTCCTGAGCACAACCACCTCTAAAAATACTGAAAGCCTAACATGGGCCAAATTTTGAATTTCTCAAAGTGAAGGTATAATACAGACATGTAAGGCATGTTCCACTGCTCAAATCTTTGGAGGAATCATTCCAGCAAAGATTTTCTGGCTGGTTTTTTAATGTGTGATGAAGAATGTAGGGGTTTTGAGTCCATTTTTTTTTTAAACAGCCAGAAGGGTTTGAGCTGAAATTCTCCACCTCCCTGCCATCCATCCAAAAACTCCAGTAGAAGCCACCCAAGCTGAATTCCAGTCCAGTAGTTCAAGCTTGGCACAGCTGCATGCAACCAGAAAACAGGAAACTAAAAGCAGTTAGGAGATGAGCCTGAGTAAGAAATGTTGGCAAACCTTAGTGAGTGCGGTGTCCCAGCCATCCCTCCTAACTTTAAGTAACTTACATTATTTATATTAAAAGAAAAAAACCCACATTTTTTATTACATGTAAACTACTACAGTTGTTAAGCATTATACTACTGTTTCACCCTCTGTGAAGTCTCACTGGAATGTTTGTGGTCTGGAAGGAGTGCTGAGGAGTCAATAGTTAAGGCTTTAGTCATGCTCCTCCCTGGCCTGTGCTCCTGCTGCAGAAGAGGCACCAGGGAAGCCCTGGCAGGATGTGTGCACAGACTGTTGCTGACCTGGGAAGAGCATCAGCTTCCAGTGTGACCAAACTGGGAGCTGAGCACAGCCAGGAGGAGAAATCTGGGCCTTTTGCAGCCTCCTGACCCTTGGGGTTTGTGTGTCCCCTGTTGGATCCCCACTCCATTGCACACACTGCCTGCTTGGGGGCTGCCACGTGCCCCCAAAGTCTGCAGACAAGATGAGGGTGTAGCAACCCATGACAAACTCCCAGCAAGTCACCAACTGCTTGATTTTTGCTTGCAGTGACAGTCTCTTGAAGCACACACGGGTTGCGAGTGGCTGAGGCTCCCCAGAATCTCCAGAGGAACTGGGAGGCTGGACTGGAACAGTCTGTGCCTCTGACCCCTCACGGTGATGCCTTGTGCTGAAGACACACAGCCAACTCCTGCCACACTCCCAGCACACCCCACACCAGCTGCAGAGGGCCTCTCCCACCCTACAGCTCATCCATGACCTGCTGCCTCCCCACCTGTGTGGGGAAGGAATATGAGCAAAGGGAGGAGCAGACAGTCTGTGGTGCCACAGCTCAGAAAACCTGGGAGACAAATGATGGTGGGACAGCTGGTTGCAACTGTCCACATCTGCCTCCAGCAAACAGCTGAAAGGTCACCAGTTCTGGACAAAGCCCAAACCCGGACTCTTAACACCGTTCTGTTTGCTCTGGAAAGCACCAAAGTGCAGCTCAGCCTCTGAAGTTGCCACAGCTTCAGCCAGGCTGCAGGGAGAGGACACACTGCAGCACTGGGGCAAAGGACAGCTGTTCAGAGATCCCTCTGGGGCTCCTCTGACTATCCCAAAGCTGTACAGCCTGGCTGCCTTGGACTGCAGGCTGACATTCCCCAAGTCCTTCCTCATTTCCTTTGGTTTCTGCTTTGCAAAGTGCTCTCTGAAGCAGGTAAGGGCTGAAAAGTGCTATGTGGGTTCCCATCAGTGGATTTTCACTAGTCTTGCCCCTTCTGCAGGCTCAGGCACCCTCTCAAGTGACTGCTCTTCCCCAGGTCTTGGGAATAGGGTGGGCACCCCTTGCATGTCCAGTGTTCTCAGCCTCCTGCAAACATAACTGGGGTTAGCAATCAAAAAAGGGTCTGGCAAGAAAAGCCCAGCCAGGACTGTCACAAGGACAGATAACATGGCCCTGCTGAGTTGCAGACAGCTGTTAAGCAGGAGCTCCATGATTTGGAGCAGACCAGCCCTGCAAGACCCACGTAAGCAGAAGAACGTGGATTCATGCTGGAAAGAGCACATGGGGCTTGGTGGGAGTGATGGGACAGAGGCTGATGACCCCAACCCTGTGGCCATCTCCTGCTGCCCTGTATTGCAGGCCAGGCCCAGCAGGCCAACTGCTCTTATCTTCATTTATCAGAATTCCAGCAGCACCAGCTCGCCACTGTGATATTCCCAGAGCCACAGGAGAGCAATGCTCTGCCTCAGCTTCTGCACAGCCCCTGGACCAGGAGGAGACAGGGCAGGGCTGGCTGGGAGGGAAGGAGAGCAGAAATATCCCATCACCTGCTTTGGGATGATGTTGGATTTGCAGCAGGGCCTGTGAAGCTGGGCTGGCATCCACTGCAGGGAAGCACTGGTCCTGAAGAGGTTGGGCAGAGATGCAGCAAAGTTTGCCCTGATTTTGTGAGAGGTTGGAAACCACACAGCAGCTCTTTCAGGGTCTGGCTCTGGAAGTGTCCCAGCTTTTGTTGAAGCTGAATGGCTGGTGGGAAATGATTTATTTTTAATTTTCTTCCCTGTGTTAGGAACTGGAAAGGCTCCCACTTCAGTTTTGTGTAACCACTTGGCTGCTGGGACACAGGAAGGCTTGGAGAAGAATCCTGCTGCTTAGTCAAGCAGGAGCTTTTCCTCAAGTTCATGCTGAGCTGGGCTGCTTCCTGCAGCAGCCTTGCTTTCCCTTGCTGCTCTACATCCCATCCCTCCGGCTTAGAGAAGACAGAATCATGGAATGGTTTGGGTTGGAAGAGACCTTGAACTTCTCAGGCTGAAATGCCTGTAGTGACATCCTTTGCTGGGATGGACCATGTGCCCTGAGTCCCCTGTGAGCAGCAGTGGAATGTGCCCAGCAGCCATTCGATGTCCAGGCTGTGGATCCCACCCATTTGATGTCCAGGCTGTGGATCCCATCCATTCCCACCCATTGGATGTCCAGGCTGTGGATCCCATCCATTCCCATCCATTGGCTATACAGGCTGTGGATCCCATCCATTCCCACCCATTTGATGTCCAGGCTGTGGAGCNGGCTGTGGATCCCATCCATTCCCACCCATTTGATGTCCAGGCTGTGGATCCCATCCATTCCCATCCATTCCCAGTCATTGGTTTTGCAGGCTGTGAATCCCATCCATTCCCATCCATTGGCTATACAGGCTGTGGATCCCATCCATTCCCATCCATTTGATGTCCAGGCTGTGGAGCCCGTCCATTCCCATCCATTTGATATTCAGGCCATGGAGCCCATGCCCAGCGTGGCTGCAGGACAGGAATGGATGTGCTTTTATGATGTGACTTAGCAGTGAATTTATAAAAGGCAGGTGTCACATATTACCCTGCACACGGGCACGGGCCGGGCTCTTTGAGGAGACAATCCTGTAGAGACATGCAGAGATCACAGCCATGGTTCTTCTTTTTGAAGCACATTTCTTCCTTCTCATGTCTCTGCTTTGACCTCTACCCTTTCAACATGGCTGAAACTAAAAACCTTCTGCCATCCTCATTGTGAAAATCCTCATTTATTTCTCCTATGGGCTTGTTCCTTATAGGATTTTGAAGACCTCAGACATATCAGTCTCAGCCTCTCCTCTCCAGATTGCAGACCTTGCCTTCTTAGCCTCTTCTCAGAAGACAGCTTCTCCACCCCCTTGAGTACTTTGGCTACCTTTTCCTAGATTTTCTCCAATTCTTTTACTTATATCACTCACAGTTTGGAGACAGGGAAAGCAGCACTGCACAGCGAACTCAGGACGTGGGCACACCAAAGATTTATCCAGCACCAAACTGCTCTGTACATCACCCCCTGCTCTGTACAGGAGTCCCCCCTGATGACACCACGTTCTAAGTCACCTGCAGCATTTCAGCCCTGAGGAGCAGGGCTGGGCTGAGCCCTCAGCCACACCCTGAGCCCCTGGAGTACTGAGGGTCACTGCTCACAGGGAATATGCTGTCCCAGTGGTTTCCATCCGTCTCTGACAGTGCAAATTGCAGGTCCCACATCCTTCACTTCCAACGTGCAAAAGAGGCCGTGGATAAAACATATCCCACAGGCTAAAATAAACCAGCTACATGCTAAGAAAAAGAGCCTTTGGGTAATCAGAAATCACTGTGCATGGAACGTACTTTTTCTTGAAACCAAATCCTACAGCTCCTTATTTTGAATTTTTATGAGAGTCCCCAGAGCAATTAGGACACATTCAGATCCAAATGACTCCTGCTAAACTTCATCTTGGGGAAACAACAGCAGTTTTTTTGCTTATAGAAAACAATAAAGCTCAGTCTTAAAATCCTTAACAGCTTTCCTGTTTGCAATCTTTTGCAGTTATTAAAACAGGGAAAAATGAAAGAATATATCTAGTATTTTTTTTGCACATTCCTTCCCTCATAATGACGTCTTGGCTGTGCAGCACTTTTTGCACTGAGTCTTCCTCCAGCCCTGGGTGTGCAAAATCTGACTGCTTCCTTCGCAGGGGGAGCAGCGTCACGGTCTCAAGCCTGAGCAAAGGGGTGACAGCCTGCACTGTGTCCAGCTCCGGGCTCCTCAGGACAGGACGGACCTGGGGCTCCTGCAGCAGGTCCAGCAGAGGCTGTGGACATGAGGAAGGGCCTGGAGCATCCCTGTGCCCAGGACAGGCTGGGGGAGCTGGGGCTGCTCAGCCTCGAGAGGAGCCCTGCCAGGAGGCACAGCTGCTGCCCTGGGCAGTGCCCAGCCCTGAGCAGGTTGTGCAGAGAGGCTGGGCAGTGCCCTCCCTGGGGCTATGGCAGAGCTGTGTGGGCACTGCTGTGCCCTGACCTCTGGGATGGCCCTGCTGGGGCAGGGAGGTGGCACCGGAGCAGCCCCTGGGGGCCCTTCCAACCTTCCCTGGCCTGTGGTTCTGTGATTCTGTGACTGCACCCTCACTTTCCGTCTTGGTGATGTGGTAGGAGTCACTTAAACCTCCACAAAAAGTGGGCCAAGCAGAGGGACAAGGAGATTATGTGTCTCCCGGGAGCGTGAGCTTGAGGCAGAAGGTCCAGGATGTGGATGAACATGGGCCTGAATGTCCCTTGTGTTCTAGACAGCATGGCAGGTCTGGAATCCTCCTGGAACAGGCTCCTTTCAAACCCCATCCAGGGCCTCCCAGCTCAACTGTGGGAGGACAAAGATCCTGCTGCAGCCAGAGGGGTCTGTGCGATCCCCAGATCCCCCCTGCTGCACAAACAAACCCTGACCCCCTTGGACACCTTGCAGGGCTCCCCTGGGATTACACCTGCAGAAACCCACTGCAATTCACAGCAATCCTCCTGTGGCTGGAGACAACCAGGAGCTTCCAGAGAGGGGCCAGCAAAGGAGGGCAAATCTCTCCTGCATCCTGGGGGAAGGAGGAGGAGGGCAGCTCCCGCAGGGCTGTTGCTCCTGCCTCTCCAAGACAATGCTCAGCACTAAGTGGGTCTGGCCAAGGTGGTTTTTTGTTGCAGGAGCCCATGGCACAGATCTCAAGCCTGCAGCTGTAAAGGGATCACAGGGACACCAAAGGATCCCAGCCAGCTCCTTCCTGGCATGGCAGAAAAGGTGGAGAAAAGGGGCAGAGGATTTCTGTGCCCTGGCACCCCATCTTCAGGCAGCTCCCAGAGCTCAGAGAAGAGCTTGAGAGGAGAATGTCTGTTCTGGGTAACAGGTGAGGCCCCATGGCTCCAGCCTTGCCTGAGTGCAGAGCAAACAGCTTATAATCAGTCCATGCTGGGCTGAGTCCAATTCAGGACATGAGTTTTCAGGGGTTTTAGGCTCGGCTCAGAGCTGGCTCCATCCTCACCTGTGCCTGTCTGCTGTGGTGCTCACCTTCTCTGGAGGGGGAGTTTATAGTCTGACTCTCTGTAGGGGTTGGTTTTGTTTATAAAACCAGGCTGTTTATGGGGCCTTTCCACTCAGTTCTGTGCAGCATCGTAATTGAATTCAGTAAAACCCAGCTTTCCCCACAGCCAGGGTTACCTTCCATAAAAATCCACAAGAGTTGCAACTGCTTCTCATAATCCATAAATGGAAACAACTTCTTCCCCTCTCTTTCCCTCCCTTTCCTTGATCCTCCTTCCCCACATTCTCCCAGTACCCAAAATAATAAAACAGGGCTGGCAGCTGACTCAGACCCCAGAAAAGGAAATTCCTGCCATGCTGTCTGTCTACACTAATCCTGTGCAACGCCTCGCTGCAAGATTTCAGGAGGCAGCAGGCGAGCCCATCCTGCTTGTCCCCTGGGAGAAACATCCAGAGGGATGGAGACCAGTACTGCAGAATGAAATGGAGCTTTGGAAGGGAGGCAAACTTCCCTCCATGCTCCAACACATCCCTAAAGCCCAGGGATGAGCACTAGTAAGACGTCAGGCTTTTATGGCGATGCTCTGACCACGGAAGCTGGTAGACAAGCTGTGTGCAGACAGGTGGCCTCCAGCCCAAGGCATGTGGGGACCATGAGTCCAGATGCCCAGAACATGCAGAGATGGCTCTGGGCTCCTTGGGAGCTCAGTGTGACCAGGAGAGAAGGGAGCAAGGTCTTCCTGAACACTCCCCCAAGCTGTCGGGAGAGGCGGAAGACAGCAAACAGACTTTTGTGGGTGCTGACATCAGACACAGCTGGTTTGGAGCCAGCTGATGGTGTCCAAAACTGATGTGCAGCAACCTGCAACACCAGATAACTCCTCACTTGTCAGCAAGAGTGTGAAATCTCCCATTCTCTCCACACAGCACTGCTTCATCCACAGGGAACCACCAGCAACAACCTGATGGCATCAGAGTGAATGAGACAGCTGTGCTGGAAGCTGGAGGATGAGGGAGGGGATCCCCCTTTGACAGCAAGCAGTGTGGATGTCATTGTACACATCTACAGACATCTCAAAAGGTCTGCCTTTCTACCCTGGACCACCTCCAGGTAAAAAGGAATAACTTCAGTCTCTGTGAGGAGGCTCCCTTGGCAGAGAGGAAAGGTCCTTGTTTTGCCCAGCAGAGGCTCAGCCCTGCTCTCCAAAGGGCTCTCCCTGCCCATCAGTTCAGCATGATTCCTGCTTGCCAACACAGCTCTGTGCACATCAGGATGGTGCCCACACCCTCAAGACTTGAGACAAACACCTGCCTCAAGGCTCTTGGATGCTCCTGAGTGTCCCCGTGTCAGCCTGGCAATTCCAGCTGGCCTCCAAACCAGGACCACCCGTGGACAGGTAGCAGAGACCTTGACTGCTGAAGATGCTCAGGCCCAGAAGGCATTGAGTCCAGAAAAGGCTGCTGGAGAGTCCAGACAGGACTAATTGCAAAGCCTAACATGGGATCAACCAGTGTCCACCTCGGACCTGAGGCGAGTCATCCATCTGTGAGGGGAACAGCTGGGCAACTGTCACACCAGTGGGGACTTTCTATTTTCATCTCACTGAAGGAAAGGAAGAACAGCCTCCCTCACCCAAATCAGACTGAGATGCACTTACTTGGCTTGAAAACACAGACTCAGCCAGGATTTGCTGACAGCCAACAGGGCTGAAACTTCCTTGCCTGAAATTAGAGGGCGTCAGGGCACGAAACGTGGCAATTCCGCTAAAGTCAGCAGCTCCACTTGGGCATAAAGCTATCTGCCCAGAGGACCTGCAAGGAACAGCCTGGGAACATGAGATCTAATATGAAGGGACTTCAACACATCACCAGGACCAAACCAAGACATTTGAGAGGCAAAGGGGAGAGAGGAAGCCGCTACAGGGGAACAGACAGGACAGTGCTGTAGGAAACTCGCCCCCTCTCAGACTAGGATGTGAACATCAGCCCTTTTCCTAGTGAATACTCTTTAATGTGCCATTTTAATGCGGTTCAGCCCAAAACTTCCACTTTGCCTTTCAAAACTGCAGAAAACATTCCTATAAAAGAAGCGTGGGCTAAGTAAATCTTCCTCTTCCAAAGGCAAACAGATGATCATTGACCTTCCAAAAACTGCCTGTCGGCTGTAGAAAACCAAGGAGGCACCACCAGTTCACCATTCTTCCATGGTGGAGGAGTCACACTCATTTTGTTCTCTGGAAAGGCTGTCTGTTTTGCAGGTAGCATGACCATTCTCTCATTTCTCCAGCATCTTTCACTCAAGGAAAAATGGCCTGGGGCACACCTACATTTCTGATGGATCCATCACACCTTGGTAGTGATGTGCTGTCTGCTCAGTCTCCCAGTGTGCAGTCAGCAGGGTGTAGAAATGGCAGAAAATATAATTGCACATTTATTCTCAGAACTTTCAGACCAGGATGGAATCACTAAAGGAAAAGCAGGATTTCACTGCTCTGTTAGGATGTGCTGAGTTATCATTATCTTTAACACAGCACAGGAGATGCTGCTCAGAACTTGGATATGCCAGAACTTGCTGGAATACATGGAAAAGCACTTTGAGTGAGACTTAGCTCACCCAAATGTAGACATCTCCAGCTGAGCTCAGCCCCCGGGGTTCAGAGCCAGCAGAAAGGCTGTCTCTCATCTGCATTAGAAGTTTGTGTCACTGATGCCAGGATGATTTTTGTCTTTTCTTTTATACCCCTGTTATACCTTTTCACAATTTCTGTATTCTTACTGGTTTTTTTTGCCTACATTCTTGGACTTGTTTGTCAGGCTGGGAGACTGAACATTTTAGAAGCTTTGTAGTGAGGGATCAGTGTGCCCAGAGCCCAAGGGCCTCTCCAGAACACATTTTGTAAACTGAGACAGAACCATCCAGGGGAAGGTTCCTTGGGGAGGGGGGCTCACTCGAGCCTCTCATTGGGGAATTTTGGATAGATCTACTAATTACTAAGACCTACAAAGTTAGACCAGAGCTTTTAGGAGGGGGTTGTGGTATGCATGGAGTTGCATTCAACCTGGACATGGTGCACCTAAGGATCCTTAAAATAAATACCAAGATAAAATCCCTTTTTCCCTTCTAACCACATTTGACTCTTGATTTTAAGACCAGGAAAAGGCATCATCACAAGCAGAAGAATTCACTCTGCTCTCTCTGCCCCCAGCCTGGGAGAGCAGCCCCAGCTCTGAGGCTTCTGCTGCAAACACCCACATTAAAAACATAAAGCTCCTGCCCAGCCCTCCCAAACATGTTTGGGCTGCAAACACTTCCACAGGAAATGTGGCATGGCCAGATCTGGTCTCCCTGAGCACGAAGGGCTCTGAGCAGCCTGAACTGTGGAAGCTGACTTGTTTTGCAAACAGAGCAAGTTGTCCAGAAAGTGCAAGTGAAACCCTGGCAGAGCCATTTTGCAGTTCCTGTGCAGAGGCTGGATCTGCCCTTAATGGATGTGCTGGATGAGCATGGTGAGAGGAGTGGGGTTTCCCTGGTGAGGGACTCTGACAGGCACTCTCCTAAACTGATGTAAAGGTGCTTTATAGAGAAAAGGATGCTGCTTCTCCTCAGGGGAATTACAAAAAGAGCAAAAAGCACATCAGGATAAAGTAACTGCACCAGGACAGTGCTCTAACTGCACCTGCTCTGTGACCAAAAGGCTCTCCTGACCTCCAAGATGCCCTGCACCAGATCCTGTGGCAAGAATACAGCAGAGCTACCACACCAGCCTGCAGCAGGGTCCTTTTGCCTCTTAGCAGACATTTTTAGATGTTCTCAGGGCTTTTCTCCTGCTCCATAAGCATCATTACATTTGGGCATCAGACAATGACTTGGGGAGCTGATGAATCACGTCCTACACTGAGACTTCACTGAAGCCCAGTGAGGCCAGAGGGGCCTGCCAGGAATAAGCATGCTGCAAAGATGAAATAGGCTCAGGAGATGAGAGCTGCTCAGCCTGCTTCAGCAGTGACCCAATGACACAGTGGCACACGAGGAGTGGCAGCCGGGTTTGCTGCGGGGGACGCAGCCCGAGACCGGAGCGCAAGCGGCAGTCGTGTGTCTGACACTGGCTATCTCTGGCTGGTTTGGTGAATTAAAGAATGTGCAGAATTAAAGGGACAGTGTCCCCAAGGTCCCCAAGGACCCAAGGTGCACTCCTTGCAGTTTGCTGTTACCTGGAGAGCAGTGGATTCCCTGCCCTTCTGCCTTCAGGAAGCATCCAGGTCACAAAGCACAGGCTTCTCCTACAGGATCATTCCCTACATCCACCAGGAGCTGCCAGAATTTTGTGGCCACTTTTCTGCCCCCCTGCTCTGATGGCAGCAATAGTAACACATCTGCATTTTAGGTGTTGCTATCAAGCTGTGATCTTGCTGCACATCCAAACCTCCTGCCTTTCACCTGGGCTTGTTACTCTGCTCCTGGTCCCCAGGCAGCTCTGGGCCAACATTCCTGCCACGCATTTTGGAGTCATCTCCTCTTGGACTTCTCACAGTGAGGGCACACAGGAAATCCTGAAGCCACCTCTGCACACTGAAGTCTCCCCATTCTTGCGTGCAAAAATGAGAAGACTGTGGAGGAAGAGTGTAGAGGCAAAAGGAGGTGGGTCCAAAAGCCTGGGATAAAAATCTCTTGTTCTTTCCAGATAGTCTTATGGTTTGGGGTGAGGGAAAATGCCCTCCCTGGTGTCCTATGGCTCCTGCAGAGGCAGGTCCCAGCTGTGCATGCACCAAACACCCTTGCACCGTGCTTTAAGGATCCCCTGCAGGAACAGGCACTGTCCCAGTGCACAGGATGGGCTCCCAGTGCCACACGCCTGTCCCACCAGCCCCACCAAAGGAAACTGCCTCAGCTGCTGCAGCAAATTAATTCCCTCTACTTCTGGGAGGAAAAACAACCCTGTGGTTATCTGCTGCCTCAGTTTCCACAGCCATGCATGGAGAAAGCTGCCTCCTGCGTTCTGGGGAAGAGGGAGGGCTTTCATATTGAGAGAATACCTGGATAAACTGCCTTGAAAGGACACATGATGTCCTCTCCTGGAAAGGCAGGTTAACACTCCCAACCGCAGGCAGGCAGCTCCTGTTTCCAAGCTCAAGACTCTGGTGAGGAGTGGCTTGAATAGCTGCCCTTGCCTGGTGCTGCTAACTTAGGAGGCAAAACCTAAATACTCATTAAGGCAGCACTTGGCAGAAACCCCATCCTCAATTACAAAAATCAATTCATTTTTTTTATGAGTCTGAAGCCTTTGGGGCCTTATAATCTAATTAAATAAAGCTTTCTCACTTTCCTCTTGCCTGCTCCCCTAGCTTCTGTTGTACCAGCAAAGACAAATACATATTTTTAATTTAGCAGAATCCCCCTGCATCGTGTATACCCTTCTGTCCAGAAACCCCTTCTGTTCCCCCCGTGCCTGTGTCCTGCTTGGGCAGGCTGCATCCACAGCCTGCTTGCTTTTGTTCCTAAGAAGTGCCCAAAGCTCCAGGGCCCCAGTTCACCTCCATCCACTCCCACAGTCTGGGCACCAGTGCCTGTCTGAGGAGCAAATTCACAGAATCTGGGCAGGAGCAGAGCCCCACAGGAGGTGAGCTCCGTGCTAGGAGCCGTGCCTCGTGTCACACTGAGGGCAGCACTCATCCAAGTCTGCAAGGTCTGTCTTCCATGGAATACCCTGAGTTGGGAGGGACTCAGGAGGTTCATCGAGTCCAACACCTGGCCCTGCACAGGACAGCCCAGCAGTCCCACCCTGGGCCTCAGAGTGTTGTCCAAATGCTCCTTGAACTGCCAGGAGGTGCGGTGAGGAGATGCTGCTTTGGGACATGCAAGGGGGATGCAATGTGGGTGGGCTGGAGAAGGTGCCACAGAACCCCAAAATGGCTTGGTTGGAAGGGACCTTAAAGATCATCTCATTCCAAAGCCCTGCCATGGACAGGGTCACCTGCCACTTGACCAGGACCATCCTCTCCTCCTGTGTCCAGCACCAGCCAACAGCAAGTGGCCGTGCACAGAGGGAGTGGGCAGAGATCGCTGTGAGCGTGCCCAGGCCCTGCTGTGGAGGAGGATGCAGCCAGCAGGTCCTCCTCTGTTTATGGCAGCACCTGGATGTCTCCCTGAGCCGGCTTCAGACCAGCCAGTTCTGGATCAGGTGCTGGAGGAAGGCTGGAAGGTACCACAGGGAACTCCCTCTCCACCTCTACCAGGCTTTTGTCCAGAACCATGTGAAATTTTTTGGAAAAATTGTTCACTTGCTGAAAATTGGGATTATAGGTCAGCTACACCTTACTTAGAGTTGTGATGCACTTGTGCTGAAACCACTGAAGAGCTGGATTTAAAAAAAAAAAAAAAAACAAAAGTTGCAAGAACTGAGCTTTGTGCCTTGACTTTGGAGCATGTAAGCAACTACAGAAAACAAAAAATGCAACCCTTCAACTTAGTTTGGTATCACAGCATTTCCCTACTACCTTACAATTGTTTAAAGATTCAAAAGAAAAAAGATATTTGGGTCAGGTTTGTTTTTCTGTATCAAGGAAATAATGGAGAGACAACTGCACACGGGGGAGGAGAAGCCAGAGAGGAGGCTGAGCTCACATCATTTTCCCTGGGCTTTTCTGTACGGCTGCTGAACCGTAAGCGTATCAGTCACTGGGGTCTGATGTCAGTTTTCCTGCTCAACGCTGATCAGGAGAGCTCAGAGGCACATGCTCTAACCCCCAGAAAGGGGAGGACATCACTGGCATTTGCTCTCCTAGGTTTTGTCTTTTGAGGGGGAATTCAGTTTTCCATGGCAGAGCCACAGAAAGGCTGCAGAGACACGAGGAGCTCAGCTGCAGCACCCGGAGGGCACACAAGGATGGGCAGTGACCGCACCAGACACCAAATCCAGCTGCGAGGCCCCCAGCCCAGAAAACACCTCATCCAGAAGATCTCAGAGTGGCCCTGTCCCCAGCACGGTCCCTGCCATGATCACAACACAGGGAAAGCTCCCAGAGACACCGGGGGCCTCTGCAGAGTGAAGGTGTCAGAGCTGGAGAGGGGGAGACTCAAGACCAGTGCACAAAGGTTTTGCCAGACTGGGGCTTCAGGAGTTTATCCTCAGAACCAGTTCTTGTCCCATTCTGTAGAGGAAAGCAGAAAATCCTGGGATGAATCCTGGGCTCATCCTGCTTGAAAAGAAGCCTTTCCTGCACCTGATGAGGTGCCTCACAGCAGCCAGCAATGTCAGGGCACCCCACCAACACCACCTTTGCTGGGAGCCATCCAGGATGTCTCACAGAAGAAGAGGACGTAGCAGGAGGTGAGGCATGGCTGGTGGCACCACAGAGGTGACATCCTGACCAGCTCTCATGGCACCCTTCAGAGTGGTGCTGGGAGGATCCCTTCAGGTGTGGTCTCCTCTTTTTAGAGCCCTTGCCAGGACACGTGGACTTGGGGACACACAGTTCCTTCAAAAAACCCCACAGCAGACAGCCTGAGCCACCTGCCTGCCCTGCCTCTTCCACAGCCACCAGCCAGGCCCTTCAACCCCACAGAGCTGAGAAACCAAGAGGGGAGTATGTGAGGTGATGAGAAGGAGGAAGAGGAAGGAGTGGAGGAAATGTGAGCAGTAGTGGTGAAGAGGTAGGTGACAAACCATGTGCCCAGTGCCAGGCTGAGGCCCAGAGCCCAGAACAAGCATGGAGAGCACAAGAAGGGGCTTGGGCTCAGCTGCAGCATCTCTGCTGAGGCTGCCTGCAGCTCCTCACTCTCTCTGGCCCTGCCTGGTGTAAGTGAGGGAGCACTGGGGCTGATCCAGGGATGGGAAGTGTTTGCTCTAAAGGAATCACCCGTGTCCCTACCTGGGACCCGAGCAGAGCTGCGTGCTGCCCAGGGTCAGGAAGGCTGGGCTATGGACTGCAGGGAAAGGCCTCCCTGAGCATCTCAGCCACCTCTGGAGCTCCTGCAGGAACACAAAGGGACAGCAGTGAGGACAAAGGGGGAGGTGGTCATGTCCAGGTTGGACAGGTGCCTCTCCCCCTTGAGCCCAGCCTGCCAGTCACCTTCCCAGGGTCACAGGAAACAGGGAGGGAGCCAGAGCTGACCCCATCCCTCTCTCACACTGTAACCCCCACAGAGAAGTACCCCTGGGCACAATACACCCCTGAAGCACTCCTGTGGCTCCATCCCACCACTGAGAGCCTGGATGCACTGAGCCTCCCATGGGCCCTGTCCCAGCACATCCCTGGGAAAGGCATTTCCCCGCCAAAAGGGCGAGGGGGATGTTTTCACCCCCAGCAGATCTGGCAAAGGGGTGTGTCCACAGCAGAGAATGTCAGGCAGCAGAGCAAGCAGCACCCACACGGGATGTGGCCCCTTCCCCCAGGAGATCAGCCCGTCCAGGGGCTGCTCACACACAGCCTCCACAGAAGCTTTTCCCTCAGCAGGAATCACTCTGCCCATAGCCAGCACTGTGCTGGCAGTAGCCACAGCTCCCTCCCAGCCCATCCTTCTGGCAACTGCACCAACCTGTGCGAGTCAGCAGGGCCATGCACAGATGCCTGAGCTGAACAGGGAATCCCATTCCCTTCTAGCAGCAAGCACCAGCTTTGTGCAGAACCACGGACGCCACACGCGGCAACTTCAGATTCCAAAGGAGACTTTTCACTTCAGTCCCTTTGACTTGGTGGCCTGACATACCCAGCTCTGCATGCCTCAGGACAGGCACGGAACATACAAACCACGGCATGGAAGCCTGTGGCACTGCTGGATGGAGGGAACTTCACTGGTGGGAAAACCCATGGAGGAAGAGGACAGAAAAGGTGTTGGGTGATGGGATGGAGTGCAGAGAAGTGATGGTACTGCAGGCTGAAGTCCAGAGGAGCAACACAGGGTATTTCAGCAGGGAGATAAGGGGTGAGCAGCATCAGTGGGGAGAGCAGAAAGCCAAGACTCCTGTGAGTGCTTCATGTGGACAGACACGTTATGGGCCACGTGAGGAGGGCACCCTGAGGTCAGAAAAGCAACTCCTCATCCTGGGCACCTCAGAAACTGCCTGGCTCCCTCCTGCCACTCTCTGTGGAGCTCTCCTGAGTGGCCTCAGCGAACACACCCTCACTTTATCCACCCAGTCTCCATGAACTGGAATTGCTACTTCCCATCACCACCTCTCCAGTGCAAATGGGACTATCTGGGCACTAAGCAGGCCTGGTGGTCACACAGAGGCTCCTCCTGGCACAGCTCCTGTGTCCCCTGCCCAGTCCTGGCACTGTCACCATGGCAAAGTCACTTGACCACGCCAAGCCTCAGTTTCCCCAAAGAATAACTCAGCCACGTCCTAGGGTGGGCTGAGGAGTGCTAAGGTGCTGGGACAGGAGGGAGCTCAGTATCAATGCAGAACTACTTTGCTTCCAGCCTCACGCATCCAAGGGGATCTCCAGGGAAAACTGCCCACTTCATCCCCCACTTGGACCTAACTTTTAGGGGGAAAAGAGGCACAAAATGAGGGCCATCCATTTTGTGAATCAGCCATCCCCTCCGGACTTGGCCGCCCACTTTCAGACTTTATCCATTGTTCGCTTGGACTTGTACGGCAAAAATCACATTAAGGAAAATCCCAGTTGAATCACAGACTTTGGAACAGTTGCAATGGACAATTTGACAAGGACATGGGGATTTAACACATTTTTAATGCAAAAATACCTAATGATAATATGCTCCACTCCTGACTAAAAACATTATCTACTGGCATGGGGGGAATTTAAGCCATAATGCCAGCTACTATAATGCAGGCCTGGAACTCCATGCAAATATTATCCTGATCCAAGAGCTACAAAGCTCTGTTTATCCTAGTAATTAATTCTGTCTTATGTTTAGTGATACAATTAGAGAAACACTGCCATTCTGATGGGCTTGCTTCCACCAGTGCCTTTTACTATATTTACATGCCCACAATAGGCTTGGTCTCACAGAAAAGGGTGAAATTGCATTTATGGAGACAATGCCATATGCATTCCCAGAGCATTTTAGAGATGTAAAGTTAGGCTCCAAATTGCACGTTTATTGTGTAAGCACACAATGAGCTTAGATTAAATATTGACTAAATCCAGCCTAACACCCAAAATAATGAAGATGAGCACAATAGTGTGATTTACTCCCAGCCGCTAGAGAAATACACATCTGTAACATATAACATGCCCTTCCCATAGATACACTCTTTGTATTCTGGCTAGCCTTAGGCAGGAAAATTTCATTCTCATAAATTATGGATTTTCTTTCCCAACTGCCAACACATCCATATTACCAGTTGCAAAGCAAACAAATATAATAACAAAAAAAAAAAAAAAAAAA